>JACDJE010000160.1:4863120-4900509 GCA_016647715.1 Pavo muticus | reverse complement strand
CCCTTCATCATTATTCTCACTTTCATTATTCATAAATATAGGATATAAATCTTCTTTCTCTAAAAGGGCTATCTGTCATGGGAGACAAGCTAGCTGGTTATTGCCTCCAACCCAAGCCCACCCCAATGAGTTTCAAGACAAATTTCCAATTGAACAGAAACTTAGAGTGCTAAGGAGAGAGGATTTAGAAGATCTTGTATGTTACACTTGCAGACAGATGGAAAACAAGCTTTCAGTTTCACCTAAAATGATAAATAAGGAGAAATGGTTTTGAACCTTCTGTGGAGGCTTTTCTGGTTTTCACATTTGCAATGACTCCTTGCTGACGAACATAACAGATGCAACTGAAATTTAGTGGAGATGAGTAAAATGGTTCGAGACACCATAAATGTTCAGCAAAAACTCCCTTAAATGTTCATCAAAAACTCACACGAAGACTGAAATTAGATTTCTGTTGAGTTTCTCAAAACTGACTTTTTAAATTTCTCTTCACCATGTAACGGTTCTGGCCCCGCTTTCTTCTCTGGATTTCATCCAGGGAAAGAAGTCAAAGAAATTTCTTCTGCTGAGATATTTATTGCTTTTGCTTTTCTAGGAAGTATTTGTAACTTGTTCAAAGTTCAAAAAATCACCTCAAGTCTTACAGACTGACCTGTGAACCTGCTGCAGATTCGTTTCTGAGGGCGTAAAATACAGGTTTGAAGCTTTTACAGTCATATGGGAGGGAAGAAGGATATGAATAAGTGCTCCTACCACTAATTCTCATTTTTTTTTTAATGTATGTCTGAAAACAAATAAATAACTCCCCCAGGCCAATGATCTTATGTTGGTCTTCTGCTAAAAGAAATGAAATCTTTCTTTTTGCTGTCTCCTGTAATTACAGCAGACTTCCACTTCCCATGGGGGATCTAAATGCCAGTTGGGATCACCCTATTTTTTATGTGCTGATGGATTGTGCTAAATCCCACTGGTAGGGTACTGGTGGATTAGCCAATAACAGCAGCAGACTTTTTATGGCACATAGCCCTTGACTTAAATAATAATTTCCAAAGCAGGTGCTATAGAGTTTTCCTTTTTGCATTTTCTCCGTTCCAGATTTACACTTCACGCTTCAATTTTTTTAATTACCCTCACCCAGCGTAATTTAGTGGCATGTAAAGTACTTCCAGTGGCCACAGATCATTTACTTGGAAGAAGCATCTGGGGACAAGGGGAAAATTCCTCCATGAACTCCAAGGCCTCGCTTTCCACTGCATCCCATCCATCGAGACCCAACTGAGAGGTGCTGAAATAAGGAAGAAAGTGTCAGGAGGAGGTCTTGGAGCACTGCGCCAGGCAGGAGACCACCCCGCCAGCATCCAGAGGTCAACCATGCAGCCTAGGAAATGGAAGCAGACCTGAACATGTTCCCAGGCAGAGAGCACCAGAAAGGACTGTGTTTTACCCACAGCCTAATTAAGACCACCTTATCCAGCTCTGTAATGTGTTCTTTTTTTCCCCTTCCTTCTTGAGTGAATAATAAGGAGTCATTGTATTCAAAACACAGACATAGTTCTAACAGTGGTAACAGCGTCAGCAATGGTAATTGTGGTTACAAATGGCATATCCACAACCAGTGGCCCCACACTGGGTTTATCTTAGAGATTATTTATATCATTGCACGTTGCCAAATTTCTTATTGTATTCATCTTCCTCCCCTGCACCACAGCATGAAAAGCACCTTCCAATGGGTGCCATAGCTTTGCTGCAGTGGCTCATGGCTCCCTCGTTAGAGCAGAAGAGTGGCACTCATCTCTGCTAGTAGATTTGGAGCAAATATTTCCCATCATCATTGCAAGGAGATGAATCTTCTTTCCCTGAGCATGAGCACTGCTTGGAAAGATTCTTTCCCACTCATTAATATCTCCAGTATGTTGTCTTTAGTGACCAAAGCTACCTTTTTTTTGCAAATACCATTTATTTGAAAGTTTCGATGGCTCACAGTTCAGTATCAAGTTGCAAAGGGGAAGGAAGTGAAGAACAGAAGGATTGAATAGACAGAGTAGGGGAGATGGGCATTTTCTGCACAACTGTTAAAAATTTTATGCTTTCCTTATCAGGATGCATTTTAGCATTGCAGTTGTGAAAACTTGGTCATAACAAACAGGATTATCTCATTCTTAAGATACATTAATATATAGCACGTAAACACATAGCAAAGAGTGAAATGTGGTGGCAAACAGTGAAATCATAAGATGTGGAGTACCAGAACAGATACGTACTGCTCCACTGGATTCATTCATTTATTTTTAGCACAACACCTTAGATCTGGAAATATGGCTTCAATTTGTTTCAAGGGTGCATTATGAAGCTGGAAGTTGAAATTAGGCATTTACAGTTTCAAAGAAAAGATTCTTTTTTTAAGAAACTTGTAGTTTTGTCAAATTACACAGAAAATGAAATTGGAGGAGCAATAAAGTGGTGAAAATGAGGTTGTGAAAAGCTCCACGATGAACCCCCCTATGTACTGCACGAGCTAAAACACATTTCTGTTGCCTTTACTCAATTCTGTGCATTTCTTTAAAAGCAATAATGACACTTCTTGCTTTCACTCTTAAATGCACAAATCTTTGACTGTTTTCATGTCAAAATCAGAGGATAACCATTCTCAGTTGCATTTTATCTTTCCTTCATAACTAAACTCTTCAGATTCATAAAAGGATCATTTGATACAGACAGGTAAACTGTCCTTATTCCCAACAAAAAAAAGTAAAAAATCAGCTGTCATGAACTGAAACCCATTTTTCCCCCAATCCCAAATGAACATTAGTTAGCCTGTATTTGATTGTACTAACAGAGTTGTCAATTCAGATACAACATGTTGGGAAGTCTTTTTCTACAGGCTTCACTGGAATTCCTTGGACTAAACACACTGTGGGTTTCTGATGGCTTCATTAAAAATCAGAAACCAAACAGAGGTGAGGAGTTTGCAGTGCAAGTAACCAACTTGCATTATTTTTCACTTAAAAACAGTTCGTTTTTCGGATACAAATGAAAAATCGTCACAATATCGTAATTCAGGGTTATGATTTCAAGTACTAAAGAGCTTATTAAATTTATTTTGAGCTTCCTAGCTACAACTGAGATACACGTGCAATATTCCTTCTCCCTCACTTACAGCAAACCCAGAATAAATCTGACCAACTACTTCAGTTTCCACTGATTTTGCACTGGCACAGGAGTAAGCTCAGGGAAGCTCAGAACTGAAATCCTACTAACTGAATAACAAGGCCATATCACCAGAAGGGAGTTTTATTTCACATAATCACAACGTATACTTAAAAATGTCCTAATGCAGAGTTATAGTCACTTCATACAGTGTGAGTTTGAGGTTCTTCCTTATTTTAATCCCAGAGCAGAGCCAAACTGAGCTCTGAGGCGGAAACATAGCCAGTAGGATCTGAAATTACTGTTTCTGAATGTTTTTTCTTGGTAACTGTGGAGAAAAAGCAAATTTCACTCTGAATCTAAGGAAATCAGTACTAGGTCTGCTAATTGAAATGGGAATATAATCAGGCTGTTTTCCATAGCAGTCGTGTTTCAGAAACAGCTGTGGAGAAGATAAAGAGGTATCCTCTTTATATTCACGGGCCGATGGGACAAGAAGAATTAGGGTTAGGTTACAGTATTGAAGGCTGACATTAAAAACTAAAAATGATGGATGCAGAACTTAGAGGACGCACTAAATGTTGCTTTTCTATTTGCCATGTCTAGATCACAGCCTTTGGCTTGGGTAATTTTATATCAGTTTTACCTTCCAATTTTGCAATGAAGTGGCAAAACTATCTTAATATATCCATTGATCAATGAGTAATAAACCAAGTTGTAACTCATTGTAGGGGTTTAGATGGCAAATGGTCCTGACATTAAGCTTTGAAGGAAAAAAGAGTAGAGTGGAATAGGAGAAGGAAGTGAGTAGAAGTTAAACATGTAACCCTCTTCCATCATTACCTCCCCAGACCTTGTGTCCAGTATTTGTTAGCCCTTGTTTACGCTAGAATGGACCCGTTTTACTTTCCCTTTCATATTTTACCCTGCTGGAAGGTAGCCCACTCTCTTAGGTCAAACCTGACAGGATGTGAATTATCTCCATTCAGGCTTGACATAACTTTGTGCATGCTGATGTAATGCTTCAAGAAGTCTGAATTAAAAAAAAAAAATAGAAAGAAAGGAAAAAAGACTGCACTTATTAACAGGAAAGGAAACAAGCCTCTGTTTGACAACCAGTGGTTGAATATCAAGGAGAGCTTTCTTGGGAGAAAAAGAAAATTGTTTATGACCATGTGAATTACTATTACTTATTCAGAGGGAAGAAATGGCTATTGCATTTTTAACTAGAATCAGCTGGCTAAGCAGCCTGCAAGAACCAGGCATTTGGGCAGGTCTTGCAGGTAGGTTCAGACAGGAAAGGTTGTAGCCTGCTCTCGATGGTATCAGCAAACCTGCCAGAACAGAGTGCGAGCTAGAGCTGAAGTCAGCCACGCTTCCCTGAGTTGCCCTTCCAGCAGTCCTCTTTCTCTCCTTTTTTTTGCATCCCCTGTGGGTGTCCTACCCTCTTGTGAAGCCCCAGCTCTGTCCCCTTGCTCCCAACACCCCCACATCCCTCCCACTCCCAGCCCTTGCAGCCGGGGCTGCATTCCAGCGGTGCGATCTGAAACCATATCCCTCTAAGTTCATGAAGTATTCGACATGTGCGCTCATGGACTTGTGAACTTTTACCTTTTACCTATCGGCACTGCAGCTCCTTCACCCTTTCCTTCCCTTGAACTAACTGGAAGGGAGTGGTGGAGACCCTATCTGTGCTGTACCATGGGAAGTTTTCCAGTGTAGCACCATGGCAAAACAGATCCCTATCTACATCATTGTCTTGCTGTGCAACTCGCTCTGGGATGACCATGGAAATATTGAAGGGTGTCTCAGGACCTCAGATGGATCTGCAGGTTAAAGCCCATTTTGCATGGTGAATGGTGACAGCATTCTCAAAGAGTGGTTGCAGTTCTCAAGGGTCAGACTTGGCTAGCAGTAGGAGAACAAAGCAGGCTTGGGGCAGCATTCCCCTTTCCTGAGCTGTCTTGCACTTTTCCAAGCACTTTTTTATTTCTTTTCTTTTCACTCTGCATCCCAAACCACCCTTTGCCTAGCTAATGACAGCGTGTTGCACCCAACACAACTCCCATGAGAGAATCCCACCAGAGCTTCTTATGGAGGCACGATGGAGCCATGTACCTCAAAGGACTTCCAGCAAAGCACCCAGACATAAATGGGCCGTGGAGGAGGCAAATGACAAATGTATGTTGTAAAGGGCAGAGACACATTTAAGATACACCTGAGTGCCACAGTGCATCACTGCAACTGCCCCTGCCCTGAGCTGAAGGCATCAGCTGTAAGAAAGTAATGAAGTTATCAGTGTTTCTATCCATGTCTTCAACAGTCTCCAACTCAGATCTTTCAAGTCTTTCAGATAATATTATAGCACTTCAAGAAATGTATGAGAGGGCAAAGAAACTACGGACAGACATCTTGTTATTTCTCATTTATGTATATCACTTCTACTTTCACAATCCATGTATGGGTCGTTTTTCCAGAAGAGGTGGCATGTGTGTCTGTATATATATACATGCATGATTATATGTTGGACCCTTTCTTAGCTGCAAACGTACATGCCAGTTTACTTTGACATTACCCTTTTTAATTACAAGATGGATTTGGTTCCTGGGGAGGTCAGTCTGACTGCAATGGTTACAGCCAGACATATCTCAATGTCAAGCTTTCCCACGCATAACTCTGCCAATGTCTCCCTGCCTTGACCTTGAAACACCCTCTGCCATTCCAAGCCCTCAGTGAAAGCTGAAAAATGTGCTGACATTGAAATCCCTGCTTTGCACAGATATGCAATATTCGGGGACATTTCAGAGCATTTGTTTCACCAGCTCCTAAGCTCCAGGTGCTGGGCAAGAGTTGGGAGAAACGAGTGGTCACTACATAGTCATTTGCATACTAACAGCGCTTAAATCCAATTGAGCCTTATTTATCTCTATTATAATCCAAACTGGAATCTGAAGTTCTGATCTTTTAGATCCCTTGAGAAGTAAAAGAGCTGCTAGCTTTCTCTGTGACTTTGGATGACTGCAGTGAATCTGGGCTGTTATCCCAAGGCAGTCCTCCACAAGCGCATTTGCAATCCCAGGGTCCAACTGGAAACATTTGTCAGTGCCCCTTACATAATACTGAGCATTGGGCTTCATGGAAAAATTGAACCCTGCAGTACATGCAGAGGAAATTCCAGAGCGAGCTTACTGACAGACGTGTCTTGGAAGTTAGCTAGTTATTTTGGCTGAAACCCAAGATTTTTTTCTTCCTTCCCCACCACCCTGATTAAAAAAAACCATCACATCTCTTTGGAGCAGTCTTGAAACCCAGGAAGTCCCATCGGCGCTTCGCTTTCATCTCTGGGGTGTATTTGTGGTCTATCAAGATGCTGCATGCAGAAAACACTTTTATGAGACAGAAAATTTCAAATTAGAAAAAAAACTCTAGGATATCTTAGGGACAGCAAAGATCTGGTTTCACTGTGCAAGAGAAGGGGCTGCAAAGCCTGTGACACAAATCTTGGGAGCTGGTGTTTAACCCAGAAGCTGAACCGCTGCAGGAATGAAGTGCCAAGAGCACTGGGAAGCTGTGTCATAACCAGCTTCAGGCAGAATGTGTACTAAATATTTGTGGATGAATGTCCAGTGAGGCTGTGAACAATAAAAAACATGAAAAAGTTGGGTTTTTTTACGTGGAGAAGAGACTTGTGTCTGTGTTAAGGTTGTAAATCCACCAAAACTATATTTGTTCTGATATTTGGAGAAAAATCTAAATATTTATTTATCTGTAGGTGCTTTTCAAGGTGATGTCAGTAAAACTCCCTAAAAAAGCCTTTCTTCTGAATGTACATGGTCTTCAATCACGCATCTGGCTGCTCTGAAACCATAGAAGAGTCCTGTCTTGCAGTCCCACATCCCAAACCTCACTAACCCAGGCATCCTCATCTTCAGGCTGGGGAAGATGTATGCTCTGTAGGTACAAATGACTTCCAGCTTAAAGGGACATCATCATCTCACCATACTCTCCATGCTATCCAGGAAGGGTGAGAGCATCTTCCTCCAAGGGTGCCTAAGATAATACTGCTTTGATAGGCATCCCTCTTCTCCTGGTACTGGGCATATAGCACCAACATTGCACACAAACAGGGATGGGAGACCACTGGAGGAAGCATACAAGGAGGTTTTCATGTTTTTTCTTGCTCTGTGGCTCTGTGGCTTTTCTGAGTCATCTTGTAAATACCGGTCCCTGCAGCAAGAGGGATCATCAAAAAGAAAATCAAAAATAAGAAAGAAAAGGAGAAAAAAGAACCCCTCCTCCTCCTGCTTCCCACCAACGCCCCTCACATTTGTTATTGCATAGGATCTTCCCGGCCAGACTTGACCTGCAAACAGTGGTCAGCAGTGAACCATCAAAGGCCTTTCACATCCCCAGCAGCTGCAGGGAGGTTCCTGTAAGCGCTCCTATCACTTTGACACCTCCAAAGCTGACACTGCCAATTGTACGCCGTCACAGGCTGTGTTTCATGGACCACCTTCAATGCTTTGGCTCCGAAGAGCTGCTTTTTTCCAATTCATTGACACAGGGGGATATATATCTAAAAACTTGGCTGCGGCAGTGAGTGCATGCCTTGAGGATTACATAGCAAGTGAACTTTGTCAGTGTAAGCCCTTGTCAATAGGAGGAATTAAGTAGAAAGACCTCTATTGTTCCAGCCAGCCTTCTGAAGGTACTGATTGGCAGTAAAATGTCTTAAGTGACAGATGTAAAGTAAATATTACCCACGCCAAGTCTCTATATTACTTTGATTACCTACCATCAATCAATTTGTTCTTTGCCTTGTAACAATAGCAGCTGCTGTTATAGTTTAGACCCCTCTGATGAAACCCGCAGTATAATTGATTAACAAACTGAAAAGAAAGGTTACACAAATCATGGTAAAATGTATCTCAGAGGAAAAATAAGAGCATTGTCTCTGCGCACACGTATGTGCCCAAAGCACTGTGCCTGTTAGAAACAGAATGACATACCTTCAATGCAATATTTATGTATGTGCACATACATATATCCCTTTAAGCCAGCCCACTGCCTGATGAAACATTAGGTCAGTATTTGTAATATCCCTAGGCTGTAACAACAGCAAAATGCCAGGATATGCATGGAAAACTGCAGTCCTGAGGTAACCCTGTGAATCAAGAATAAACCTGGGTGTGAGTTATCTGGGGTGCACGGCAATGCCCCTTTCACTCTTCATTTGTTTTTAAATTAATTGGATCCTTTTTCTTACTTGCATGATAGGTGATGGAAAAACAGTTTTGAATCCCTTAAGGTGAAGGAAAACTTTCTTGGAAGAACACTCATGGTCTTTGCCCAGGTGACCCAGGTACAGCAGGGGATTCTCTGCACACACTGCTTTAACAGATGTTCCCCAAAGCTCCAAGCATTTTTCCCACTAGACAAGACAGCAAATTTAATGTTCAAAGCATTTGTCCATGTGCATGTGCAATGATGTAAGAACGGCCACACAGGATCATGTTATCTTCCTCTGACATGACTAGTAACAGAGACCAAGGGAAACACAAGAAAAAGGAAATACGAGTGTAGCCCTTCCTCTGAAATATTCTCCCAGTTTATGGCTGGTACCAGCACAGGGATTTCCTCATCTGGAGGCTGCATGTATGTCACTGCTATTAATGATCTCTGATGGATACATCCCAGGGGGATTTCCCTAACCTCCTTTCCAAGGCATTTCTGCTCTCCAATATCCGGTGGTGATGAGAAGCACACAGTGTGAACAAAACAGCACTTTCTGGATTTGTGCTTAAGCTCTGCTATCTGCTAATGTCACTGCATGCCCCAGGGTCAGCAGGAACCCACAGGGTCCCCATGCTGCCCTGAGGGTGACTGCATGTCACCTAGTGGTGGGCCATCATTTGGACCACCTATAGAAAGTATATGGTGGAGAGATGTAACCTTGAACTGTGTCTAAGTCACGGCGTTCTTGCTCTTTTCTCTGGTACCTTTTAGTCTTCTCAGATTGTCTGTTTGGAAAGACTTTTTCCATAAAAGCAGGAAAAAGAAGCATGGCTGAGGTCCTGGCACAAAGTCCCTTCTCTGTCATTGACTTGGCAAGTGACACTGGATGTGTCACATCAACATTGTTTCTTGTAAAATGGGGTTACTAACTCATTCTTTCCTCCAACTAGTGAGAGAGAGAAGAGAAATGAAATGCAGGGAGGTGCTCAGTTATTGTCTTTGATAGATAGGCTTCTTAATTTTCCCTAATACATGGTGGACCAGGCCAGGGACAGTGTGTGATAACACAATAAGGGAAATTTGGAAATATTAAAAGATTAAAGAGGAGGAGAAAATAGGCAAGGGAGAGCCATCTGGAAGCAGGAATAGATGCAGTCCTCCAAGTCATGGTCACCTTACATGTCAGTGTCCCTATGGGGACATTCCACAGCAGTTGTTACCAGGATGGACCTTCAAGTTTCTTTCTGCCCTTAGAGTCTGTGAACGCCAGAGATTTTCTTAAATCTTCCCAGGTTCAGGATAGTTGTAGAAAAAACTTTACATCACAATGGTATCCCTGTGATGAGGACAGTGACCATATATCATGGGGGAAGGGACATCTGTCATAGGATAACAACCTACAAGCATATAGCATGTCTTGTCTCATTGGCTTTTTCTCTAAGAGAATAGGTAATGTTAGAAATGGCATAAAAATCAGGCTTCCCTTGTGATTTTAAACAAGAATACCATGCTGGCTTTTGTACCAAGACAATTTTAGTAGCATTAATGCTGTTGCTCTACCACTAATATCTGCCTGGTTACTATGTCGGTTTCATACATGACAAATCTAGCTACAGAATTAGCTGGAGAGCCTGATATGTGTATTTTTGGAATTACTTTTATGGTAAAATCATTAAGGCCACCCACCAACCAACATATGATCTCCCTATTGGCTTGGCCTTGATTAGAGGAATTACCAAAAAGAAACTGAACATTTTCCTGAAAATAGCTATTGTTCGGTGGCCTTCAGCAGCAGATGGCCACAGCAGCAAGCGTGTATTTACAGCTGCTGTGTGGTAGTTCTGCTTAGTTAACTTGCTGCTGAAAACTTATTTTCCATCCAAACCTGGAGCCCAAATGGCCATAGAAATAGTTGATTAGGTGGACCCAGTCTTGTCTGCTGGCAGATACTTTTACTGCTGCCTGCCTTGTGTCGGTGTTAACCCAGAGAAAGGTGAAGTTAAATAAATAAATAAATATCAAATAAATAAAAAAATAAATCGTTGAACAGTTTTATTATCAGTGGATGAATTTCTTTCCTCCATTTTGTGGGGGGCCCATAGACCCAAGGCAAATTAGGAGAGGGAGGAAATGTGACAGTTTTCATCAAAGTTTAGACAGATTTCCTTCTGAAACAGACTCTCTAGGGGATGGCCCTGCACAGTGAAAAATGGCTGCAAGTTCATATAAATAAAAGGGCAGCGTGCCAGAGCAAATAGAACTGCATAGTTCTGCCTGTGACAAGAAATTCTGCCCCAATTCCTGTCGTTCTCCTGCTAAAAAGCCAAAATCTGGTTTTGTTCTGGAAAATACTGCCATTGAGCATGGTGAAGATGCTCTGCTGCATTCGAAGATCCATCTGTGCACCCCAGAAACAAAGGTGAACTCAAGCTGGATGTCTTTTTTCCCTTCTTCTTGCTAAAAAATGAATGCATTAAGAAGGATGTGTCAGTATGTCACATACAGTGCTTCTTTTATTCACTTCTGAATGAAAACTTCAGTCAACAAAGGATATAGCTTCACAGCTTTGTTTTGGAGGATTTATGCTGGTATGGGAAGACATTCATAGAATAATAGAATGGCTTGTGTTGGAAGGGACCTCAAAGACTGTCCAGTTCCAACCCCGTGCTATGTGTACATTTGCCCAGGGCCAAATCCAGCCTGGTCTTGAAGGCTTCCAGAGAAGATGGCGGCCACAATTCCACCTGTAGGGAATAGTATGAGATGATGTTAGTGGCAACACAACAAAAAATATGGTTGAACTACAAAATATAAAAGAAAAGACCTTTCTTTTAATTTGCTTTCACATCCCACTTGACATAACGTCGTTCAATGTCATGTCTGAGGCTTCTAGCATAATGAAAACAGACTGACTTGCTGACATGAAGCACTAAATCATCCACGTGTGTATTTCTAATCTGCAGTGAGTTGAAGAACATTAATTACAAGATGTAAGGTCGGAATCCGTTCTCCTTGGAAAGGTATTGAAGTAACAACTGCATGGAAAAACGTTAGCACTTGTCAAAATCCAAGGAAAACAATGTATTCCTGCTAAGGCTCATCCCAAGCAGATGTTGGACATGAGCATGAAACTGAATTTTGAAACCATAATCACCCTCAGATTTAGGCTGAGGCCTATCTCTGCTTCCTGTAGATGTAAAACGAAACAACTCCTATGATTTAGGTTTGGTTCTTCATGTAACTTGGGATGATGGTGCTTGTCCTTGGGCAGCATAAGATGGATGCTGAAACAAACAAGGGTTCACTCCAGTGATAGGTTCAGAATGGTCTCATGCACACTTAAGTAAAATACACCAAATAAAAGCTTCATTATTATTTTTTTTTCATATTCATTGGGAAAGACTCAACATTTACTTAAAGTCTAAATACCAAGGCACCCAGCTGAATCTCCAGAGTCCCAGCTTATATTCCAAGGTACTGGGTGATTACTGAAGATTTTTCTTTCTTCTTTTTTCCTTCTTCATGTCAATATGATGAGATGGATGTAAATGAGAAAAGGAGTTTAAAAAAATTGCAGATATTGTTGTTACGGGCAAGTAAGCTCCCAGGTTTTGACTGTAACTCCATTACATTGTGGCTTGTATCATTTCTCAGTCTTCGTTTTGCCAGATAGCAATCTGTTGATCTCATTTCATGTTATAAGCCTTCGTTATACCTAAATATACCAAGAACATGGACCTCAGCATTCCAGAGTCATAACTCATGTCAAGCTAACCAAAGTAAGCATATTTAGCTTCTGGTGGCCCACAATCTCTCTCAAAGGTCACCATGGTCTTCAGGGGCTGAGGAAACCCACAGTTACTGCAATGTCTGTTTTCTTTGAAACGTAGAAAAGTTTTACTCTGAAAATGAATTCTTTTTTTCTTTTTCCTCCAGACCAGGAGATTTTTAATCCCATCTTTTGGAGGAAAAGTATGACCGAATGGAAGAACAGGTATCGGAAAAGTCAAGCAGACCAGTCTTCTTTAAGGAAACACGGTCCACTGAGTTCTCATTGTATGTACGCCTTCAAGGGGCTGAAATTCAGAACAGCAAAGTGGAAATGAAACATGAGCTGTAAATTTACTTTTGGTGCCAATCAAGGAAATTAATACAACTTGGCTTGTCAGGATTCGATGTGTCAATGGCAACATGAAAACAAAAATGTGAGCATGGACCAGAAACTACTTGTTTTTCTAAACAAAGGGAAGGGAAGGGAAGGGAAGGGAAGGGAAGGGAAGGGAAGGGAAGGNAGAAAAGAAAAGAAAAGAAAAGAAAAGAAAAGAAAAGAAAAGAAAAGAAAAGAAAAGAAAAGAAAAGAAAAGAAAAGAAAAGAAAAAAGAAAAGAGAGACTGTCCTCAAAATGTGGTGCTGATTAAAGGTTCTCATGCGAGCTCCTCAAGAGGGTGTGTAAGCAGAAGGGTAAAGGGTGTTTGTGCTTCACAAGGAAAATATTTAGACCATATACATAACTGTAGCTGAGAAAAATTGTTCGAGGGCTAAATAGCGTGACTACATGAATTAGGCTAATGGCTGTCCTGGTGGGCAAAGAGGATATTTGGTGGAATAGACTAAGACTACAGTCGATGCAGTGCAGCAGCACTGAGCAGTGTAAAGCATGCAGTTCTTTAAGAGACCAGCAGCACAGCAAGGTGAGTGCAAAGCTTTCGTAGTAAAGCCACTTGCTTCTGGGACTCTTCCACATTTTTGCCTATAGTAGATTATAGAAATGGTTCTTCTTCCTCTCACTGAAGTCTTCCTCATCTAGGAGAGGTTAGCTATTTCCTTACCACGTGCTCATGTATTTGTTTCCTTCTAGATGAGAAAATTCCTTACAGTTCTGTCTCTAAAATGAAGATCTATTGTAGGCAGAGAGGTATAAACTAAATGGAAAGATGGAGATACATAAATTCAACGTAAAAATGCTAATAAAACAAGTGGTTTATATTAATCATTAGGATTGGGTAGAAAATCTTTTTTGCTTAAAAATACATCTGCTGACAGCAAAATTTTGTAGTACTGGTACTCCAGTAGTGCTGTGCATCAGATCCATCACTGCCCCAGGTGCATGGCCAGCAATATCAGTGTAAGTCTCCTGCTGGACCACTTGGTCACTTCTCTCCATTGCTCCGCCAGAACAGTTTTCTTTCTTCTACAGAGTCCATTTTTCTTGTGATTTCCTACCATAAACAAGTCAAACTTTGTTCAGTGTTACATAAAAAGACATATAAGTGAATGACATCATAAAATGGTCTGAAATTGAACAAGATTTTCATTAACTAAAATTACAAATTTAACAGTCTGGCAGCCTCCACCTGCTGCCTTACTCTGCAAGTTGTTTTTTTGAAGTTAAGTCATGGATGAAAGTATTACCAAGCAGGAGAAAAGGAGAGAGAATCCTGACCCGGTATCCTCAGGCAAAGGATTCGGTGTGATGCAATCACCTAGCATTAATGCTGTCATTTCTAAAAGCTTCAGTCACCCATTGCTCCTTCCCTTTTCCATTGTGCAAGATACCCAGTTGGTATACCTGATCCTTTCATTCTCTAATGGGAAGCAACTATTTTATAAGTATTAAGGACGAAAGGCAAAGAGAAATCCAATTTAAATTGCTTTCATTACGTGTGCATTGTTTTTTAATCTTCTGTGCTGACTCAAACAGTCCCTGTAACTATGTGAGTGTAGTGGCTAATTTGACAAACTTGAGTGAGCCATTTTACAAAGCCATTATCATATGAAGAGTAACTTGGTTTGCAACCGTCTCTTTTCTTTGTAAAATGATATTGCTTCTTTTTGACCTTTCCTTGAACCAAAGGCAGATGCAAACATCAATGTTTCCCTGCCTATGAAATGCATGCATTCAATATGATCTCCTCTTTATGCTGAGGGATTTGCAGTTCAAGCTACAGATACTTTGCAGACAGTGATTCATAGGTAAAGACACACTCAGGGTTCTCTTCCAAGGCCATCCTTTTGAGGAAATAACTGCACATGAAAAGCACACAATTTATTTTTCAGTGTATTTTCCCATTAGTACAAAAATAAATTGTGGTATATAAGTAGACCGGGTTGGAGAACAGGTGGTGTTGAAACAGCCAGTTAAATATACTGAATACTAAGAGGCATTTCATTGCTGCCAACCTATGACGAGTCCAACGCTACATTAGAGTTGTGTAGCTTTTGGATCTCCAATAGGAAGTGTTTAGCAAATTCCTTGCAAGTTGAATGGAATAAGAGGGAAGAGGAGGAAGTGCTGAGTGTTTGGTAGAGGAATACCATTTGTCCTGAGCATAAAAGAGAAGTCAACATGGGAAAGGAAAAGTGAGCTTGCACCTTTGCATTTCAAAGGAAAAGCTTGTAAGTCAGTGAACTTCTGGATATTTTAGTGTAAAATAAACTTCTGGCTTGCACATTGCCTGTGCCAGATGTCAGTGCAGAGATTCTTAGCAGGTAGAGCAAGAAGTGTGAAATCAAAGAGGTGCTTAAAAGTTGGCTTTAAAGTTGCAGGTGCTGACAGAAGTGTTACACAGACGGAGGTAGAAATGGATTCCTGAGGAAGAGGAGTTAGAGAGAGGTGAGTTTTATTGTGTGGCAGATGACCAAGACCTCAGAAGTGTCTGTTTGAAAGGAGCAAGTTGGACTTGATGAGCAACTGGTAAATGGGAAAAATAAAGGATGCTGGGATCTTAAAAAAAACATGAGAATCAGAAGAAACTGAAGAGATAGATGAGCAATTCCAAGAGAAACAAGAAAAGAGTAAGCTGGGAGAATGGAGGAATCGAGGCACTAGCAATACGAAAGGCACAAGGAATCGTATCCTTGTCCAGTGGTGTTTTGGAGAAACTCAGAATGAGAGCAGAGCCAAGACTGCAGAATAATTGCCTACAAAATATTATCTGTACAAACAGTTATCCATGGGCAGAACAACTAGCGTAGCTGAGATACAAAATAATGTGCCCATTCATTTTACTTCACCATGCCCTGCTGCACAGGGAAAGATGGTTTTCCACTGCAAAATGCTGGTCAGACCTGGTTGTAAGTCTTGAACATCTGGAAATCCCAATGAATGGCACTCAAGGGGTTAATCACTCCTCAGGTTTTGTGACTAGATTAGCCAGCTCAGTTTATTCTTGTCCCCATACCTCCCTAGTGGTACCATAGCGTGTTTATAAAAATAGCAAACAAATCATTTGACAGCAAGAGTTGGAAGTAAAAATTTAAAAATGCCATATTTTCCCTATTAAATTTTGATAGCCTCCCAAAGGCTTTCGATATATTGCACACGTCCAAGCTCTACCGCAGAATAATTGAATCATAAAGACTAATACCACGTGTCTTTTAAGCATGTACGCGAGCCGGGGAATACTGTGGGCATGCGTGAGAGTACGGGAGGACATGGCAAAGTTATCTTTGCTTTTCCCCAGGCAGACAGGAAAGCAATGCCTGCACTTCTAATCTCCCTAAGAGACACCTCTTCTCTGAGAAGGCAGCTCTGCTACCTTTAAGGAAGATACTTTGAAAGGATTTAACTGTTTCTGAAGACATAAACGTTTGCTTTTCCTTTTCTCAGATATTTTAACCCTTCCTAATGGCCAGCAAAACAGTTTTACCAGCTCATCACATGCTGATTTTGGGGGGCACTCTCAAGTAAAGCAGGCTGGTGTTGGGGTTGCTGCATCCATGGGAAAGCAGAGATATATCTATAAATTGCCCAGGGCAGCTCTCCAGTATTTCATTTTTCTGAAGCATTGGTCTGAGCTGATGTTCAGTCACTGGAAATTGGTATCTGGCTGAGTTCAGTCAGCACATGCAAGTTCCCAGATCTGTAGGGAAAAACTGGCTGGAATCAAGTATTTTTAGGCCTAGGCTCATGTACTGGCCCTGTATAGAAGCAAAATGCTGAAAATAACTATGACAAGGTTATAAAATTTGCTGTAGCTGGGCACGATGATAATGATGCCAATGAAATGACACCAGTGAAAACCCATGAGAGATCAGAGTTTGCCACAGAGATCTTCCACCAGCAAACAGCAAAGCTCACTCGCCCTCTGAGATGAACTCACTGGGTCTGTAAAGGGTGATAAATGAGAGACTTTAAAAGTAAGAAAACATGAGCATTTATGTTACTGTCAAGAGGATCATGTTCCATAAGCCCGAGTTTTGTAGGTTCAAAGCCAACATGAGGAGCAGGGCTTCCCTTCACTTAGACCCCTAATAAAGCAAAACACTGCATACATCTCCAGTTGATCCCTCTCTGGAGCTGCTTTGAACTTTCCCTCGAGGAGGAGGGGGTGTCATTTTTACAGGCAGTGTAAAAGCTCTTCACATTAGAGAGTCTGAGGGAAATTTTGGCTTCGGTCGAAAAGCTTCAGTGCTTTATTCCAGGGATGACAACACCCAAATACAATGTGTTTGCAATGGCAACACTGCTGGTTAACGGGACAACCAAGCTATCTCTCTGGAGCTGACCTTTTTTCATTGATTTCACTGAGCTAAGAACACGGAACAATAAACGAATCTTCCTGAATGATGTCTATCTTATTCTTTTTTTTTTTTTTTTTTTTTCTTCAAGACAACAGCAACAAAAACAACATTTCCTAGTAGGAAAAGCCTGGACTTGATCCAAAACCTCATCAAATTATTTTCACATGCCTTACTGGACTTTATGATCACCTGAAATAAATTTCACCTGTAACCACACGCTGCCCGAGGCTGCAGGTGTTGGATGCACCATTGTACACAGGGTCAAGCTCTTTTACTAAAGCGTGTAACCCTGCTGAATGCTGAAATGTAACCTGAACACCACTAGTTTTCACAAAAGTGTGAGTGCACTTAACCAATTTAATTTCTGCAGTTGTTATCATGGAGTACGAATAATTACAGCCTTGACTTTTTGGGTAGGGGCCAAGCCATAAATGTAAGAGGTAAACACAATAAATAAATAAATAAATAAACGCAACCCCCTCTGCTCTGAAAGCAGTAAGTATTTTCTGCAGTTCCAGACTAGTTGTGAGAGAGTTAGCTGAACACTCTTGCACTTCATAGAGTCACTGGTTTTAGTTACTAGAATAATAATGCAGGGACTGTAAATAGGGTTTACGACTTTTTATGAGAAAGCCATGTGATGCTTTTACAACTCTCACAAGTAATAAATGTCTACATCAATTTGATTGTTTTATGTGGGTTTTCTTCTTGCTTTACACCATGGAATGGGCTGAACTTCACTGGAAGCCCACTAGAAATTCTGGCATTTCCAAATTTGGTGTAGTGCCAAATATGAAAAAAAAGAACACCACCTACCCTTTCGAAAACCATATTTTCTCTTCAAATACACACACAGAATTATTCAGGATGAATTAAAATAGTCTGTTCTGATAAAGACGAATCAGAACAACGTACCTTCATTTTAAACATACGTTATTCCGAGTGTAAAATTAAATCACTTCTGTTATGAAGAGACACTTAGTACAAAAAAAATAAATAAATAAAATCAAGGCATTTCACTCCAGCAAGGTCCAAACACAATATTTCAGCCTAGTCAAAACAGTTCATTTAAAAAAAGAAGCGAAACAAAACTTCATTGACAACAACATTTTCTGATCGGAAGTCTTGATTTCAACTGGATGGCATTTTCCACTGAAAAGCTGCCAGGGAAAAGTTTTGTTCCTGATAGTTGTGATTTGATGTTATCAAGTACAGCAACACTCGGAGTTAAAAATTACAGGCCATTTTGAAGTCTCCCAGAAGATATTTTCTCTGACTCCAGCAGCTCTGCTGGGCTTTGCCAGCTGTGAGGTGGAGCGCTAAGCAATGGAAACTGTTTGTCAGCAGCCAAGGTGCTCTTTCAGATGGCTAATTAGTTGGTCAGCATCACTTCACAGAGGACTGGCATCAGGTTGGCCCCAGCATGGAAGGATGCTCTCCAAGAGGGTCCATGGTTTGCTCCATGGATTCTGTGGATGCTCTCTCCAGACATGTCTAACATGCAACTTGTGGTCCCTGATACCCTTTCCCATTCTGGATTCCATAAGGAAGTATACTCCCCATAAAGGTTGGATGACCTTGGCCATCGTTTCCAACCTTAATGACTCTGAAGATGTGAGAAATGGGAGCAAAACCTCTGGAGACAACTGGAACACAATTTGCCTCTTTCCTCCTGCCTGGTGAAGACCATTGGATTAGGCAATACATGAATGGATGATGACTGAGCCTAGACAAATCTTTACAGTCCATTTCTAGAAACAGTGCAAGTGTCTTGCATCTGTGCAATGCAGTTCTGGACTGGCTGACCATAAGGGAACTTCACCCGTAAGCTGCAAATCATTAAAACTGCGGGGGGAGCCTTTGGTCATCCAGACAGAGAAATGCACAGAAAAGTGGTCAAGGTTTATACAAAGAAATATGGTTATATCAGGAAGGTGGAATCAAAGTAGGGCTTATGCTTTGTACATACGGAATCCTACACAGCTGCAGCTGTGCTACAAAGGCAGGTCTAGTTTTGAGGCCTAATCTGAGCCTGTTTGATGCCAGGTTTAGGATAAGAGTTGGATGAGAGTTTACTGTTACAATTTGAAGCTGCTTCTGATGGAAATTAAATTCATCCATGCACACAAGAAGCTGGAGTCGATATTTCCCTTTTGAGATCCAAGTTTTCTGTGCAAAGGGTGTTTGGAGAGGTGATTCTTTGGTGCTGGCACAGCTCTCTTGGCCTCCTGGTGAACCTGCTGCTCTGCAGTGTAGGATCATAGAATGGCTTAGGTTGGAGGGACCTTAAAGTTCACCTAGTTCCAACCCCCCTGCCGTGGGCAGGGTTGCCAAACTACTAGTTCAGTCTGCCCAGGATCCAACATCATTCACTCTATTCAAACACATAGTGACGTCTGGATTCACCATGGCTGCCTTGGGTCACTTGACAGAGCAAATATCTAAAAACTATCCTTGGATGAGTTTGGTAGCCCCAAGTGACCCATAGGATCCTGGACTTCCATTAAATCTCAGATGTTGCTCAAGGCAGATATCTTAGGTTGCCTTTAACAGCAGAGTTGAATCATGGGGAGAGATGAGCGTTGTGGGTGGGAGAGAAATTGCCCAAAACAAATGGAAAAAAAGTGTCAAAACATTTACAGACTCCCTGATAATTAAGCAAGGATGGGGAAGATCAATTCACAGATAGCGTCTCTTTCTCTCCTCACTTCTCCCTACGAGAAAATAAATGATGAACTGAAAAGAGCGTGAGTGAGAGAGTAAGGTTTGCAGAGAGTAGCCAAGAGTTTTATTACAAGCCTGTTCCTCATTAAGGCCTTAGCAGCCTCACACACAAAAGCTAATTACTGTTTTTATGTCATGTTATTTTGATTCATGTTTCCTGTCTGGAAAACAGACGGGAGTTTTGGGCACCCGGCCAAGGTGAGGGCCATGGTATAGTGCAACGGGAACCTGCCCCAGCCATGGAACAGAGGAGACAAGAGCCTTTTTTTTAATTTTTTTTTAATTTTTTTTGGTTGTTTTGAGGAGGAAATGGGAACTTTCCATGTAGGCGTAGTTTGCTCCCAAAAAATAGTTGTTCTCTAGGGGTAGTGGAAAGAAAGAGATGTCCCAGTGCTTGTTTCTGGTCAGGAAGTGTCCTGCAGACAGGGCCGTGTGGCTTTGCATTGCTCACGCGTGGTGTTACCCATTCTGGAACAAAAGGGAAAGTGATAGTTTTGCAACCGGTGCAGTTTTTAGAAAATAAGTTAATTCTCTGGGGACCAGAAGGCTATTCTTGTCCCTCTTATCAACACGCAGATAGCATGCGGTGCTCCCAGCAGGGCTCATGTCTAAGTGCTGTGGGGAAAAACAAAAACAAGTTGCCACTGCTGCTGCCCTGGGTTTCCATGAGGTGGCAGCAAGGAAAAAAATAACAGTCTTGTGAACTGCTTTTCTCCTCCACAAGAGATGCGACCCGGATTATTTGCTTTATAGCCAGATTATAGCTTTATTTCGATAGCATCCGGCTGCGTCACTAGCAGAGCTGAAGCCAAACTCTTTCCCCACCTTTGGGGAGCAGAGTGGAGATAATTAGGGAGAGAAAGAGCAAATTAATGAGTTGTCTAAGGCCACGTCGTTTTGCTTTAAGTCCTACTGATAAAATTTAAAAAGAAGATAAAAAAAATCTCAGCCACAGTGGAATTCCTCTGTGGTAGAGTATTTCAGACTCAATTTAAATATGAGGATACTGTGTGTATTTCTGGAAATCCAAATTTAACTCAGAATTGCTGATGTTTAGGAAATTACTGATCAGAGCTATGGCAGATATCTCCTACAGATCAGTAACAATAAAAAAAAAAATACTTGCAGAATAAAAAAGGGAAAGACTTCAGAAAACTAATAATTAACTATTCCATTACCGAATGCCATCTCTATTTCTGTTTATTTTCCGCATGCTTTTTACCTAAGGTAATGAATGAATTCCTCCTACTAAGATTTGAAAACAAATAAATATATATATATATATATAAAAATCAAAGTTGATGGAGTTTTGAGTGGATGAATAGGACACAAGAAAGCTTTATTTTTCTGATCTGAGAAGTAGAACTCTAATTCAGTATTTTGTATGCTAAACTTCCCATCCTCATCACTATCTATTGCTTTGCAGCATACGTAGCTTGAAAACGTTCCTTAGCCTGGTGATGAGCAGCAGGCATTTGAACAATTTCTAAGAGGGTTTTCTTTAGAAAAATGGGAATTGGTTGCTTTTACTTATTTTTGGTTAATGCTGTATTAACACTATATGCAATAAGCTCATTCAGAAAGCACATTACAGCAGTTGAGACAGAACTGAGCTTTGCCCAGAAGACTAACAATAGATAGAAGATCAGGATGAGGTGAAATCCCAAAATATCTCTTTAAATTTTTGTGTGTTCCGCTTTCCCATGGAGGAGTTTAACCTGAATACAACATGAACCAATAGGCAAATATTTGATGTTTAAACCATCAAATTACCCAAGTTGTCATCTGGTCAAACATCAGCTGTTGTATTTTCACCTTCATCTTAAATACCATGGGATATTTAATACTTTGTGAGGTGCTGAGATATGAACTTTACTTCTGATTTGAGTATGGGAGATGTAACTGTTTCATCACCTCCAAGCACCATGCTTGCTTATTTGAGGACACGAAGTTGTAGCTCTTGAAGGCAAAGCTCATTCCTTCTCTTGGCCACGTCAACCTCTATCTGCTGCCTGCAAGGTTCCTGGAGTGGAGAGAGGTGATTGCCATGTGTAGAGGAGGGATCCCACAGTGGTGATGTGGATAACACAAGGATAAAAAGGTAGAAGAAATCAAAGTTATGAAAGAGATATTATGAAGAGTAATGTTGCAAAGAGAAGTGTTTAACTCTTATCAACATCACCCCATTCCAGTGATAGCTGTGGGGATGCTGTGAAGATTAACATGAAAATTTGGGATGTTCTACGCTAGAGAAGGCAAAACATAGAATAGCTTAGGTTGGAGGGGACCTTAAAGATCATCTAGTTCCAACCCCCCCACCGTGGACAGGGTTGCCACCCACTAGATCAGGCTGCCCAGGGCCCATCCTGGTCCATCCTGGCCTTGAAGACAAAGAAAGTAAACAGTCTTTCTCCATTCTCCCTCAACTATTTCAACTGCTCATTCTCCCTTTCTCTCCTCACCATCTCCCTCCCACTGCCTGCCAGCTCTTGGCAAATTCCATCACCCTTCCCAGCCTGAGCATGGAGTGAGCAAGTGCTTTATGAGCTAACTCCAACCCTGCAAAACACAGCGCTGCAGAAAGAGAAAACTCTGGTTAACTTTAATTAAGTTTGCATTACTTTTCCCAGTAGGACCTCAAATTTAATGGTATTACATTTTAAGCTGTTTGGCAAGTCTTGAGAAAACAGTTTAGTGAATTTCACTAATAAAAACAAAAGCTGTGTAATAAACCAGGCCTCTGTTGAACCAAAATAAGAAGACATCAGTCTTTCTGAGTGTGCAGAAATGCCTTTTGAAAGATGACACTGTTGAGTGTGTGCTGGGATTGAGAATTCAGGGAAAAGGCTTCCTTCCCTGCTTGCCTTTATTTTATCCACATTCCAAAAAAATTGTCATCTGCTTCATTGTGGATCTGACCTGGGGAGGAATTAGACAGGAGTTTGATTAGCAACCTAGAAAGCCAGTGCTTGTTTGGGATTTACAGCCCCCTGAAATTACCTTCTGCTTGGGATTGTGATGAGAAGGGGATGAGCAAGGGGAGGTGCACTTCTTGGAGCCTGCTCCCTTCCTCTTGAACACTGGGCCATGAAGCAGAGGCCTGGATACGTGGGACTGGGATGGAGTAGCTCACTTACAAGTCAGCAACACCAAACATAACCACTGGATGACACTCGAGCTATCTCCGTTTACCCTATGCTGAGAACAGGAAATAGCTGGAGGCTTCAGATATCACTTCTGGTAAATGCTGACTTGCTAATGGTGACTAAGAACCCGGCCCAAAGCCCACTGAAGTCAATAGAAAAGGTGTCTCCTGACTTCGGTGACCTTTGGATGAGTCTCTAACATTCTGCAGCAGTAATACTTACAACCCTTTGTTGGAAAGAGAAGGGAGACAGAGGCTTATTGGCAGGAATACGTTGCTTCCCTGTCATCGACTGGGTGCAGAGATTTACTGACCTTGCCAGCAGGTCAAACTGGCCTCAGCTGCTGGGAAGGGCAGAAAAAGAGACCTTGTCATAGTCTGAAACTGCTGCATAGTAATGGCAAGATAAGATGAATGAAAACAGTTGAGATTTTGCTCTTCCACAACTTGTCCTTGCTCTGCAACCACCTTCAGGATCCCTAGGATGCACGACCTCAGATAACATTGGGCCGAGGAGGACATTTTCTCCTGCAGTGACCTTGGGTCCGTCCTTTGAAATGAGATATCCGAAGCCATGCGGGGCCTGATCCAAAGCTCACTGAAGTGAGCAGGAATGTTTCCATTGGCTTGCTTGGGCACTAGATCTCTAAATATTTGGTAACTCAAACCTAAAATGAAAGCTTTTTTGAAGCTTTAATTAAATTCCTGTGCTAATTCAGAAAAAGGATCATTTCAAGGTCAAGGACATTGCAATTACCTCTTTAAAATCTTGATATGACTGACTGTTTATGGGGTTGATTCTTCTTTTCTTCTCTTTTTCTTAAAGTCACTGCAAAGATCCTTCTTTAAGCTATAAATTGAGTTTAAAACTCACATTTAATATTTAGTTATGATGTGGTTAACAATTTTACGTGCCAGGCAGTTGCTCTTTTATTTGCTTACAATGTTGTCTTTAATGAATGCCAAAACCATGCAGCTCAAATGAGCAAGCAGATGCCAAGTTATTAACAATTATTACCTTTTACAGTAATTTTTGGCAGCCTTTCACTTTTTTGGTGGTCTAATAATTTCAAAACAGGGAACTTTGAAATATTACACCAAGACCAAACAGCACCGTGGATTGGTCGACTTCCTCTTTTCTAACTTATTCCTACTTGTTTCGTATTGTGAAATATTTTTCCACCCAACATTTTCCCAGCATGGAGTGAGGTTTACCCCTGCAGCTAAAAGCCATCTTCCTGATGAAAAATAACAACTGCAGAGGTCTACAGACCATGTCCAACTACTGTGTACAGCCTGCAGAAAGAAGGACAGTCAAAAGCGCAGTGCAAGACTCAAAGGGAGTTCTGAGCTCACTCTCAGAGTAAACAAAGGTGTATGAAATTAATGAGTCTGACTCCCCTCCCAAGTAAGGATTAACTCTGCTGTGTCAAAGACCAGATTTAGAGCCCCAGTCCTGGTGTGCTTTTCAGAAGAGGCACATGGCTTAGATCAGGCTTGAAGCTAATCACTGTTTGCTGCTGTGGTATTCTAGCAGGGCTGGGCAGTATTCTGTCATCTACTCTGAGGATTATTTTTCCATCCCAGCTCTTCTTGTGTTCATTACACGGTCTTCAGAACCGTTTCTTGATAGCCCCTCAGCATGATGTCTGGAAGCTTGAGACTAAGACTGCACCCACTGCAATACATATCTCATTTTCTGCTGTGGAATCACATTGCTGCTGGTCTCCCACATGCTTCTCAATTTCTTAATTCCTCACTAATAGTAATTTTTCTGATAGAGATTTTTTTATCTTTTCACGGGTTCTGCTTGATTTGTTTGTGGTTCTTAGATTTGATTATGGAAACAATAATGATCAACCTTAATGTGTCTTCTGCTTCCTCTTGGGTGCTGCTTCTTCCAGAAGTAAACCTCTCAATCTTCATTTCTACTTGGGAAGAAGAAAATTCTTAATTGTATTTATTATATTAAAAGAAAACACAATGGCAATTCCACCATTTTATAAATTATATTGGTGATAACAGTAACAATCTTTGAAAAAGTGGAAACCCCTGAAAGACAGTGGTGTTGCCATATTCACTTGGCCTTCTCTATGAACACTGGTGATGGCACTCACAGAAAG
The DNA here is from genome assembly GCA_016647715.1 of Pavo muticus. NCBI lineage: Eukaryota > Metazoa > Chordata > Aves > Galliformes > Phasianidae > Pavo > Pavo muticus. Next base: position 4,875,612 of record JACDJE010000160.1, on the reverse strand, counting down.
CAGAGGGCAGAATGGCCATATCCACACCCCAAAATTTATCACCGTATGATCAGAACAAGCAGTTCAGTTTTTTGTCCATAGAATCACCAACTGTGGGAGTAAAACAAGTGCACACCTATAGCAGTTATTGGCCTTGAAGCCAAATATTTATCTTTCTCCCATCTTCAGGTCCTGAACACTGACATTTACTGAGAGTCTTATTCTGGGTGGGAGCATTGTGTCACTATTGACTATAACTTGATCTATTTTTCTTCTTAATTCTCAGGCTAGAAGATTTCAGACCAAAACAAGCTCTCCAGTGTTTCACATTTTTAGTTAATTTGTCAGTGTCATAGATACTAGATTTTTAGGACAGAAAACAGATGCTAAATAAAATAAAATGAAATATGGACCCTTTTTATCAGATATCAGAAGTGCTTGTCTCCCTTTTGTGTGTCATATTTCATTTTGAAGAGAGGGTACATTTTATTTATTTATTACACTTTAAAATAACTTGAGTGGATTAAATTCTGTTCCTCTAACCTAAACATTTGAAGGATGTTTCCTATTGCAAGATGATATTGCATAACCAAAGTAAGGCTTAAAAAGTCGCTGGAGTAAAGTCTGTAAAATTTATGGTGTAATTTATTAAAGGGGCACAGTCTGCTGCTTTTAACAAGGGTGGGCGTGCAAGGAAAGCAGTACCCCAGTGAGCAGCTCCGGGTGGGTACTGGGAGTCAGTGAGCAGTCAGCATTTACACATGGTAGCACTTTATTGGGAAAGCAGTTTATTAGGGAAAGAGATTTAAATATTTAAAGTTCCACTGGGAGAAGTTCTGAACGCCCCTTTCCCAGATTTAGGAGAGAACCAATGAGGCAAGCTCGGTTCCTGAGCTCTCCCATGCTATCCAGACTGGACACCTCCCAAATTCTTTCCAGTAGAAACCTTGTAGACATCCAGGCAAGCAGCCACTGCAGATTTGTCTTCCCCAGAACGTGATGTAGGCAATGCAAAACCTTTAAGTAAAATCTCAAGAGAAAAGCATATATGGCAGACACTGGGTTGATGATATGTCACCGGACACGTTTTTGGTGCCTGTAACTGCTCAGAAGCCGCATGGACTGATTTCCTGAGAAAACCCTTCTAAGGTGGAGGTGTTCCACTTAACAGCCCCTTACGAATATTGCTACTTTTACTATTGTTGCGCTTATCAATAATAATGCTCCCACACATGATGTAATTAGTTACTGTGTTACAGTAGCACCTACTTAATCCAAGATTAAGGCTTCATTGTGAGAAGCCTTGCACGGCCAAATAACAAAGAGGTCCCTTGTAACGATTCCTTTGAAAACATTTCCTGTTTCTACACTGACCAGAAATGAGACCACACAAGATTTACAATGAGGGAAGCATTGATTACAGAGCTGAGCAGCCATTTTCATTTTTTAGGTTTATTTTTATTGTTACTGTAATTAATCGTTCTAGGCTAACTAATTCAGGAAGAACATACTTCTCGCTTGGACTTGGTAGCTCACAAAGAGCTTTTCATAGTGATTTGCATAAATAATTCACAAAGACAATTTGCAGAAGCTGTATATGGTAAAATACCTATAATCATTTCACACGTGGCATGTTTACCATATCCTGAATCTACTGGAGGCTCAAAAGGGGGTAACACTGGGTCCTGGGTAAGTTCTTCAGTTTTCATATACCACGATCTTAAGGTTGTACTCTCAACTCACCTAGAAAATATATTTTTGATATTTTTATTGAAATCACTTTCTGTAATTCTGAGCCCTGTATAATTATGGAGTCATGAACTCCACTGCAAGCAACAAAAAATTTACCACTGACTTCAATCGGGGCAGTATTAAATCAAAGGTTATTGGGGGTGTTGGCTCTCTTGGCAGGGTTATATGAGAAGTAGTTCCAATAGCTCCGCAGCAACCTTTGAAAACCTCCCTAGAAATGTCCTGCTGTGCATGCTGAGGTTGAGTTTTGGTTCACTGTGCTGTGTGCAAGCTCTGTGCTTTTCGAAGCCCTCCATATCCCCCAGATAGGGGATCTTAAGGTGCATTTCCATCCTCCTGCTGACAACATGCCGGCCCCCAAACCCTGCTATAGCTGTGCCCATCTGAGTGCCTGGCATCCCAGTAACAAACTCAACCTGCATAGATTTGAGATACACAATGTAACATTAAAAAAAATCTTATTGTGTTGCTATCAGAATGTGAACCTGTTATTTCTTTCATTCTCATTGTTAGGATCGTTGAAAACAGAGAAGTCCACCAGGCAAGCAGACAGAATGCATCATATTTTGTTGAAAAATTGAAATGTGGAATGTGTTTGTTTGGAGAGAGACAAATTTAACTGCCTGCAATGGTACAGAATGGGAACAAGAGGATTTCTTGTGCTATTCCCAGGATGGATATAGCACAATAAAATCATTACTCATATCTACTACTAGTATCTAATATTCCTACTAGCACCTATGAGAAAGAAGGGGACAGACTCTGTAACAGGTTCTGTTGTAATAGGACAGGGAGAAATGGCTTCAAAATAAAAGAGGGGAGATTAAGAGTGGATATAAGGAAAAAGTGGATCCATCACACTTTTTCCCTTCAATGTCGTGGGGATACAAAGGGGGATGCTCCCTCTATGATCCATCTCAGCAGCCAAGAAAAGGAGAAAGAAGTAAAAAGCCAGAGCTTGGGGAGACTGTTATAACAGATTTCTCTGGGGCTGGATATTAGATATCTTAAAATGCTATATAATGGTGGAAAATTGTTTGAGTGCCAGATGGAAGCATCCTACTGGCTGTAGCCAAAGCACTAGCTGCCAGATGGGAAAGGCTGGCTTCAGATATATATTGATGCAGTTAAAATAGAATAAACATTCCATATAGGCAGTTATATTTGTGCAGATTGTCCATGCAAACGGACAGGAGTAAGCTATTTTAGTGTCAGGTACATGTGAAATAGCACGGATGCAGAAACCCTCAAGTGCAGTTCTGGGCTTATAGAGAATGGGAAGAGGAGACAAAGTGGTATGAACTGGACACCTAAGCTACTCCACTGGTGCTAATAAATGGGATTGAAGTCATTCCTTTTCCCCCATAAACAGGTCACAGCACGTGGACTAATTTTATAGCAGTATTGCTAAAAATTGGCACATCCATACTAACACTATTGATGCAAAACCATGCATAGTTTAGAACTCAGGTTTTCACTAATCCTTTTACATTGGAGACTCTGTCCCCCAGAAAGAAACCAAATGAAGAAAACAACAAAAGTTACTGCCACTCCCTTTAGAAGTGAGATCAGAGAGCAAATAATTGAATTATTCAGGTACCTGACATCTGCATGCAGTAGCCATATTTTATAGTAATCCTTCTCTTTGTAAGTGTCAAATAAATATTGAAGAGATTTTTGTAAGAAAATTGCAAACATAACTAGAATGTGTCAAACATCAGTTTAAACACATCAACTTGAGGTTTTATAGCTAGTTTTAAACCTGGGTTATAGGCAAGATTCTGTTGCCTATAAAAATGATTTGCCATTTACTGAGATGGTTATTTGGTACAAATAAATAAACGTAGCCTTTATTAACTATTTGAAAGTGCAACATTAGTAGAAAGTGCAGAATTTCTCATTTGCTCCCTACCAACGCTTGCAAAGCGTGAAGAGCAGCAGGGAATATAGGGACAGGGAATATAGGTGTCGGGTACCAAGAATAAGCAAGAATAAAGCATACAAGGCAAAAAAATACCCCAGCTTTGGTGTTTTGTGAGCTGTTTTCCAAACCTGCATGGTGGAATTTGCAGAAGGGCCGTGCACAGGAGCTCCCAAGCTCACTCATGGATTTCAGGGCATATCTTCTGCCTCTCTCTAACTCCCCCAGCCTGGTCTGGAAAGCAGCCCTAAGGGCACATACCATTGTTCTGAAGTCAATTTTTTTTTTTTATTTTTCTTATTTTTTTTATAAGAACGGGATATTTGAGACCTCGTTTTCTTTTGAACTAGGGAGAGCCCATCTGTGAAGTAAAGAGATACGATACATCACCCCACTGATCAGTTTTCCTCAGCAGTTGTTAAAGCCCAGTGTTAGTCTTCAGCTGGATTCTCAGTTTAAAAAAATAAAATAAATAAATAGATACCACTGGCTGGGAGATGAAAAGTGCCTCCCCACCCTAAAAAGAATTAGTATGTCCATAGCAGCAGGATTTCAGGGCTGCGTGTGGCACAGGAGAGGGTTTGGAGGGGGAATTTAGGTCTTTTTAGCCCCTGAATAAAAATGTTTTACAGGTAATTTTTCACAGTAAAGCAATTAACACTGCATTAATGTAATTGTGCGAAATAACACAGAGAAATCATTTTTATGATGAGCAGCAGCCTACAGCTGAGGGAAGGAATGGGAAGGTCACTGAGATAATTTATTCCTAGAGATGTTGACACATTAATTTCTACAGGTTGACCACTGGTAGGAGAAGACCGAAGCCTTTTTTCTTCAGAGGACCTTGCCACCATCTGATTTCTGATGTTACAGCAAACACAGTTTTGATCTCTTTGATATCTTTTTTCTCTCCTCCATTTTCTTTGAGGGAAGTCCAAGTTTTTAGTGCTGGCCTGTGAATTAGGACTCCGTTGTTATGAGAGCTGCGGGGAAACCTATGGAAAGCCTCAGTGAAGTCTCCAGGGTCATAAATCCCCCTCAAGCCCATCTTATAAGTCCTTGTCTTAACATCTCATGCTTCGTGGGTTTCCAAGGCACAGCCCAAACCCCCTGGACGAGCAGCACGTTTCACCATGCAGATGACATGCTTGAGGTGGCCACCTTTCCCAGCTTGCTTTCATCAACGTTTTGCAACGGAGAAGTGAGGTTTTTAGTGCTGTATTTTTTTAATTTTTCACGTGTTTCTACTATAAAGCTGAAGAGGGTTGAATTCATCTTGAAAAGCAGCTTGGAAAATGGCATTAATGCATCATGTGTTAATACTCATACACACGGCTTTCTCAAACGCTGCATCTCAGCAGGCGGATTTCAGACGCTCTCAAGCTTCACATACCCTATCACACTCCCCCTGGTGAGGGTTCCCGGGCTGCTTAAGTGGAGATTTCTGATGGCTGGGACTTTTCAGAGAAGAGGCCATTTGGAGCTCATCAATGGCAGTCGAGAGCCAGCAGAGAGGGGGGACTTGCTGGCCAGCACAGAAACACTCGGCCATAAATCCCAGCAGGCAGGCCTGGGAGCCCACACAGGAGCTCGTCTGTATTTCTCCAAGGTATCATTTATTTTACAATGCAGATAATATTCCCATTTTATCTTGGAGAAGAAAGGCAGAACATAACCCTTCCTGCGCCCTATATCCACAGTATCCTCCCCAGGCTGTTTTGTCCCATGGCTATCCATACTGTTGCCAGACATGCTTTAGGATATACCATCTGTCATGTAAATGGATAGAAATTCCTAGCCATTACAGCAGGAGCTGCCTTTCAGTGGGACATTTGTGTCCTGCGTCCCAGATGACCTCAGAATTTAAGGATGGTGCTATATGAAACTTGTAGTGTGATAGAAAGTTTTGGACTTTCTGGATAGAAGCAGATCCAAGGTGCTTGTCCAAGGAAGGATTAGGGCTGTAATTAAAACAATAAAACCTCCTATGCCATACATTTCCATAATTAGAGCTTATAGCCCCGGCCGTGTTTAGCCATGGCTCATGATGTCAAACATATAACACGCATAAACCCCAACGGTGACAGGAGGCCTTTATAGCAGTTTGTTTGGCTTTGAAAATTGAAGATGTTGGGTAAAACCGTCTCTTCCTCCACGAATGGAACAAAGCAATAAATAACGTGTTGAAAGGAGTGGAAAGCTTTCTGGTGGGATGTGCCATCTGCCGGGTGCTGGAACAAGATGGGCTTTTCCCTGGTGGGGGGCACCGGGCTTTCCAGGCAGGCATTAGCATGAAAGGGAAATTGTTTGCACGGGATGCTGCAGGAGCCCTCTTGGGCTGACACAGGCATTGCTCTCTGCCGCAGACAGTTTTCCAACCCATGCTTCCATCTGTCATAGCCGCTCCCCAGTATGACTCCAAAATTCCCCTTGGCCCAGTGGGAGGCAATGGCAGCAGCTGGGACAGGGAATGGACAGAGCATCTCCAGTCCCAAAAGGATGGAAACCACACCGAAAATAGTCCCCGCTCAGAGGTTCTGCCTCTGTCTCACCTTGAAATGTGAGTCAGGGCGTTGAGAATCTTCCACCTCCCACATGGGCTATGTCTTAGTAGAGAACAGTTGCTTTTTTTTTTCTGATTTATAATTTGGAAGAGATTTATTGTAGAGATGGGAGAACCTTCTCAGGGAAATAATATGATTTTTTTCTGATTAAACATCCAACTTTTGTTCCTGGTTTACCTCTTACTGAGCTGCCTGGTGGGAAAGGCTCAGTTGCACCATTCTCCTTATAGAGCGCTCTAAATTATCATGGGTTTTCAAACACTTTAATAAACTTCCCTTCACACCTTCAATTCATATTTATTTGAATAGGAGCACAGCAACATAGGGACATAAAAAATACCGTCTGCTGTGCTGCACTGTGCTGCATCGAAGGCCACCTAGCTCTTTTGGCAGGCTCCCCTTGCTGTTGGCTGAACCCTGAGGTTCCTGTTAATAGGATAGCACTGTTTATTATCTCATAGAGATCATTATAAATAGATGCTGTTAAAGATAACGCCACATTGTAAATAAAGGCGCCATATGAAATCACAATATTTAACTAGCTGCTGTCAAGATATTTCTTTTTCAGGAGAAAATATTCAACAGCCAACGCTTTGCTGAGGTGAAACCATCTAAAAAACCTTGGTGACAGATCCTTCATAAAAATACTTCCACCTATATTTGAAATGGTTCCTTCCATGTGCCTTTTTTAACCTACTTCAGTGGATGTTGATTTGGAACCCCAAAATGACTCAAAATCTGTCACTTCTAGCAGAAAGTTTGTTCCTCAAACAGGAAAACTGAAACATGAGAGGCATAAGCAGGTCATTGGTTTTTTACCAACTTGCAAATTCAGATTCAGATTTATTAGTCTGGAAAAAAAATGTCTCTTTAGGGGGGAATGGAAACCAAATGCAACAGTATTTTAGGTATCATATTCACTGCAGAAAATACAAACTTAGCAAAAATTAGGAAATGTACCCCCCAAAATGGCAACTCCGTTTACCTCAGAAGTGCCAGACTTCATCAGACTCCCAAAACACATCCCCTCCCCTTCCCTCCTCACTTCCTAAATGAGCGAAAACCCAAAATTATTTCCAAATTGCCCCTTCTCCAGGATTTCATTGTCTCCCCTCATGCCCAGTTTGGGGCAGCTATTATGAATGCAGCAAGCATCTCTGTCCCAGACAGCCCTTGGCTTGCCAAGCACACAAACAGCAGCTCAGCATCCCTGCTGAGGAGCACTGAGGATTCGCTCTCTGTCGCGTGATTCCCATCGCACGGTTCCCAGAGAGATGACAATCGCTCCAGGAAGTCTGATAGCAATGAGAGGCTCTGGACAGGGAGAGGGCAGAGGGCAGAGAGGATGGGAAGTTAACTCTTGCGCCACCTGAACCAGCCCTAGAAAGCTCTTCTGGGGTTAGCAGAAGATTAAATCTCGTTTGCATTCAGAGTTTTAACGTTTAGCTTGAGCAGAGTTGGCAGAGCAGCCACTGATGGGATAGGTGTAACAGCATGGTCAGAAGTCTGCACTTTCTGGCCCAAGTTGTTTGTAGCAGTGGTGTGTGTTGCATGGAGAAGGGTTTGATCAGTACCAGTCTTCTGCATTAAGAAAACTTCTCTGACAAAGAAATAGATCAAAGCCATCATGGAGAACTGCTCTGCCATTCTCTGAAGGACACATCTCAAACGTCTATCCTTACCAACTGATCCCAACTGCAGAGACCAAAGTCCTCAGCTCCTATTCTTTGACCTGTTAAGGCAGCCCTCGGCATCAGGATGAAGCTATAATTACTCAGGATGAAGGATTTCACTTAACAGAACCTAGAGGAAGCCTGACTCGGGCAGAAGCAGCAGCATGATAAGTCAACCAGGGCAAAAGGTCTGATTGCTATTTCCCTTCTGGAGAATGGGAAGAGTCATCTGGGCAGGGAGAAACAGTTTTTGTCCTGAGGCAGTCTGTGGCTTTTCACTGCAAAAAACCTCACCAAAAAGTGGCAGATGTTTCGTGTAAATCTGCCATAGGACATAATTGTCCAACAGGTCAGATGAGCAGATGTACAGATAGGGACAGGGAAATGGAGGAAACTGCCTTTCCTCTGGAGAAGTACCAGGAAGGAGTTTTCATTAACACTATGGACACAGGAAATGCAAAGCCTGGGAGCTGTTAATAGAAGTGGCCCCATACGTGGATGGTGGAGAAGGACAAAGCCTCCAGGAATGAGGAAATGACAAATGGTTACAGATCTGCAGAAGCAGTTTCACCCTTGAGTGATGCTGAAAGAAATTCCTACCTGTGCCCTTCTACCAGGACTGACAGACCATGCTGCTGTCAGTTAATTTGGCAAACTCTCCCATTGGTCAATGTCCAGGAAAGAAGGGGAAGATGCAGTTTGGCCATGGAAATGCTCATTAGGGAGTTTATCCAAAGTCTGTGAGCCTGATTAGAGTTAACACAGAAGGCTTTTGGAGAAAGACTGCCATCTCTGGGGAGTGAAGAGAGCGGTCCCAAAGATGGAATGTGTATTTGAGGAGAATGAATCAGGGCTTTTCAGAAGTCTCTCCATGGATGCCATGGTCTTGCTGTCCCATGTGTTTTGTACTCAAGAGAGTACTCTATGCCTCCTCCTAGCTATATTGTAGTACTAATGTTCTTTCAAGACTCTTTACAATCCCAGAGATTTGCTCTCTTTCTTACCTTCCTAATCTGGGAAATGGAGATAATATTTAGCTATTGCACAGATTAATGTCACGCTACTGCAGAGATGTAAAACATCCTGCAAGTACTATGTAATTACATTATTATGGTCCTATAATAACACAAGCAAACTTATTTCACTTAAGTGTTGGCAAGAGTAACATCCCACTATACACTAAAATTCGTTCATTTTCTTTCCAGACTGCTAAAATGGCAAAATAATTCTAACTATTCCCTTTGGCAATAGCATTTACAGTAGTTAAAAATAGCAAAAGTATATTAGTTCAAAATAATGAAAACAGAACATTTTATTTTCATGCTACCTACCTTGCTGTTGATGAAAAGTTGGCATTGAGGAAGATAGAAAAAAATAAAAAGGAAGCTGTTGGACACTGGCAATGGAGTGTACATATTAATGACCTTTTGGGGCAAAGCTTTGGTTTTCCATTATTCTGTGTACTTCATTGGTTTCAGATACCTAGCTTGTCTCATCAGAATAAAAATCAGCCATTATTTGTCAGTCTTAATTATGTCACCACTTGCATTCATTGTTTGTCCATTGGCTCACAGACCAAGCTATATTCCCTTGGGTATTTTAAGGATAAAGCAAGAAGGAGAAGCACAGTAGAAATTAAGATGCTGGTCCCTCCTACAGGCTGGGTGGGGGTCTGGGTGGTGAGTGCCAGTTGGAGATGTCTCCTGTTGGCCCCACCACCATTCTGTCAACTCATTTTTGACTCATCCAAACCCCATCTAAGATGGAAAAACTGTGCAAAAAGGAAATATCTGAAGGTCAAGTTTGCTAATTTTGATTAATAGTGGACGTCTTCTGCCTGGTTGATGTGGTTACCTTCATAAAACATCCTCTGTGCCCCAAGGAGAAAACGATGCAGGGATGACTCACACAGAATAAACCAAATTTATCCAGCCCACAGGAAGACACGAGAGCAATTGTGAACTAGTTCTCTCTTTGTGAAAGTGAACTTTCCACTTGTCTCTGTAGAGGGTGTTGACAGAGGAAAATTTGAAATCCATGGCTTTGAGAGTGATTGCAACATCACAGGCTCCAGTGTTCACCCTGCACCCATCCAGTACATTGTCTATGTACTTTAACACTATGAACGAGGCTTAGGGCTGCAAAATCATACTTTGCAGCTGGTGTTGGTGGTGACACTATTTAGGAATGCTCTTTATGGTATGAGAACAACTCCTGTTAATTTTGATGACTGCTATTCTTTGAATAATTTGCACCTGTTGCAAATCGGATATTGAATCCCCAATGGTTTGGGGTGTATTAGCTAATAGAATTGTGTCTTCTCACTTATTTCCCTGGTCATTAAGGTTTTAGATAACATTATATGTTGTTTGAGTCTCACTTAATTCCAAAAGTGCAAGCAATCCTTTGACACAGATAAAAATTTCTTTTTCTTTTAAACCTTCCTCTCCCTATTCAAGGCTGTGAATTATACTGATTGAAGACATTAGCTCCACCAGCTTCTCGACCTGTTTGTCACACCATATACTGTTGCATCTTTTCATAGACCAAAACCAGAGTTCCTCCACGCTGTGGGCTTCTGATCAATTCTGTGAATCACTGGCTGAAATTCTTCTTTGGTACGAGTACATGTGTAAGGTCTGATCAAACCCTGCTATAACCAAGGATCAAACATCATATTGCCCATGGGGTTCCCCAAGGGGTGGTGGATCCTTTCTCTGGAGGTGTCTGTCACTTAATGCCTCGTGTTCCTCGAGCCAAAACAGGAACTGTTGGACACTGCTCTACAGAAGTCAGGATGCTTTGGCTTCACCAGAAGGCATGGAGTCTGTGAGCAAATGAAACTTACCTGCAAAACTGGGGTAACTTGCATGCATATGCATGGCAGGAAAAAAAAAGAATAAAGAAAAAAAAATGAGTGAAGAATTATGGTAGATTTTTAGGAAAAATAGGCTGAGTATTTTTCCATCTTGGCCTGGCTCTGTTCAGAATGTGTGATTTTACTGGCCTATGCCAAGGGCTCATTTTTTGGGGGTTATTTTTGTTTGTATAAAGGAATATGTTTTACAGTCAATAATATAGCAGAGGAGAAAATCTTTTGAAAGAGACAAATGCTTTCAGTTGCTGGGCTTTATATCCTCTTCGTTTTCCTGCTTTCTATTCCTCAGTAACCTCTGTGCTCTCTCACTACAGGAAGCCACAACAGCTCTCATGTCAACAACCGCCTTTCTTTTTCTCCTGCCGAAGGTGCTTTCAACTTATCTCAGTGTCTTCAGCATCTCATTGCCATCAGAGGTGAAAAAGGCCTTTAACTGCTTCCTCTGCTGCAGTGGCATGATTGAAGGACGCTCCATTCGAAATGGCATTGCCAATCACACCTCTTGGGGAGATGATTGACATCAGTATTGTCATCTCCCAGCTGGCCCCAGATGGACAAGCACCTGAATTCACCTGTGATTGAGGAACATTCATTACTGCTTGACAGCCTAAGCCCATTAGCGGAGGAAGGGTCATTAAAGAAGCGAACTGCTGGCTTGTTCTTGCCATGACCATGTTTTATATGGTCCAACTAAAACAAATGTCCGAATAAACATTCCAAGCATAATAAAGAGGTTTCCATATCCGTTGCACTTTCATTGCACAACACCCCTCAATAGAAGTGTTCAGCTAATGGAAACCCAAAATCGCTCAGCACAAAAAAAAAAAAAAGGAAAAAAAAAGAAAAAAAGGAAAAAAGAAAAAAAAAGTTTTAAAAAAGTGATGTTTGCCACTTTTTAAAGGAACTCACTATGGCATCTATGTATTCTTACCCACTGAATCTGGATACCATTTGTGAATAAGCCATTCAGAACTCACATTCCCTATTGGACAGGATCTCTAGTGCTGTGAAAAAAATAAAGTAAAATAAAAAATGCTGAACATTGCATATAACTTATATTGTAAGAAATACTGTACATTTGAGGAAGACTTTATTGCATCTGGAGAGCTGCGAAGAAAAAGGCATGAAGGACTCTGAGAGATTTTTTTTTTTAAAGGAAAAGAAAAAAAAAAGACGACGGGAGGACAATTTAAAAACCAGAAAAACAAACAATGCAGACCAAGAGGAAACGCGGTCTTAATGAACAAATGGACCAACTGCCAGTCATGTCTTCTCCTTTTATTTTATTTTATTTTAATTTTCTTTTTTTTTTTTTTTTGTTTCTTTTTCATTTCCGGGAGAGGGGAGGGGGCTGGCTAGAACGGTTTTGATGCATTAACTAACTAACTAACTAAATAACTAAATAAATAAAACCTGTAGGGAGATCATTCATTTTGGGCCATGGGCCCTTTACATAGGAAGTACCAATGGTGTCAGGCAATCAGTGTTAACATGCGGACATTGCCAACAAGGGGTTTTTGGATAGCCATTCTCCAGGTCTATACGCATTGTGAACAAGTTCCTGTAATTGTTGTTTGTATGTATAATTCAACGCACCAAAATAAGAAAGATGTAGATTTATTTCATCCTATTATACAGACTGAATGGTTGTACAAATTTATTTACTGCTAGTGATAAGACCTGCTTTTTTTTTTTGTTTTGTTTTCATATTTTTTCCTCCTTTTT
>JACDJE010000160.1:4829819-4862414 GCA_016647715.1 Pavo muticus | reverse complement strand
TTTTTTTTTTTTTTTGCAAAACACAACAGCGTTGCAATAGATGGTGGTTTCAATCTTGGAGGCCTTGTTAACATCCATAAACTGGCTTCTACTTTGATGTAGCATGCCAGTTTTCCTTGTAAGCACCTGTGTCTCCATATGAACCAGACAACTGATTGCATTCATTTTTCTGGTCGAACATTTCTCTTCCTTGTTTCTATATTTAACCTGACTTTCAACAGCATCATCGTAGATTTTGTTTTTGTACTGAACATTTATAACTTTTTTTGGCATATCATGTTCTCTTGGCACGCCCTAATGCTTCTAAATGGTGCTCATATAAATCATTCCTGAGCCTTTTTCATCTGATGTGTTTTATGACTTGATCTGAAACAACACAGTTGCTCAAATTATCCAGAGGTGTTGTAATGGCACAAAGCAGAGAAAGAATCCAAAACTTGAGAGGAGGACAGAACTCTTCCGCTCTTCTACTTAGCTTTGCAAATAATAGACATGGATTCTGTAGTGGTGAGAAACCAGCAAAACCAGAATGCTCTGTAACAGAAAGCAAATTGTACCATAGTTCAGCTTTTACAGAAAGATAAAAGTAAAGGTGTTATATTCCAGATCCCTGAGCTTGCAAATACATCTGTTGTCGGAGAGGTTTTACCAAAATATGGAATGAATTACATCAGATACTCACCTACCTTTTAAGATCCATCATGTGTCTAAACTTATCTGAAATTTTAGTTGGCAGCGGGCCTTGATTTTTCTTTGTAGGCGCCTTTCAAGTGAACTACTCTATTCTGCACTTCAGTAATGATCATAAAATTTGAAGTTCACATGCTATGAGCAGGAATCCAACAATAGCAAGGTCTCAGCTTAGTAAAATCTTCTCCTAGTATCTTGATGCTTATACCAAACACTAAAGCATTGAAGCACTGGATCTACTCATTAGTCCTTCTCATTTAACTACGGTTTCACAGGTCTATTCATCTTTTCTCTTTTTTCCCCCCACTGGCTGCCATTGGAAGACAAGAATACACCAACAGCTCTCAAACACAACAACTTTATTTTTAACCAGGTGCATGGACATTAGCCTTTTATTTATGCAAGGGCCCATGCGCTCCTGGCAATGCATTAGGTGGAAGAAGGGAAGGGGAGGACTGTCCATCACCCCAGCATGCCCCACCTGTAGGACCACACAGCTGCTCCCATGGCACACCCACACAAACCACAGATACTGATTTATTTCCCGTAAGAGCCAGAGCTTGGCATCAGTATGTATTACTGATAGAGCAGGTGGGGCAGGTTTGCAAATAATTGTTCCTTGCAGATAGCTGTGTTAAAAGGGGGGGGTTGTGGTCATGGTTATCTTAGTTGGTGTTGCTCCAAGGTTGGTATTAGGTATGCTCTCCAGGCTTTGTTAGGAACCAGCTCTCAAGAATCAGGTAGTGTACATTATCTTTTTTCCTTCATTCCAATAGAAAAAATCACCTATTTTTTTTTTTCTGGTTTCTGAGAAAATAGCTTCACTTTTTATAAGCCTAATGGATAAAACTGAAACACTTCAAATTTGATTTTTCAGGCTTTCTTTTTATGGGGATCTTCTTTTTGGTATTGCTAATTTTAAGCAAGCTGTTGTGACATCCTAACAAACAAATAGCTTAGTTAAAAAGATATGCATGTATGTATTTTCTGTTTAAGAGAGGAACTAATTCATCTCTTTATCTTCACAGGAAGGAGAGAAACTAGGCAGATATATTGCAATCCCTATCACATCCTCTGAGTCTTGCATGTGCGCTGTTGGAGGAAAACTTTGGTTCAGAGAACACTCTAGAAGTTATAGGAGAAGTATTTTGAGATAAAATTGGACACACTCTGTAAGGAACAATCCCAAGGGTGCAGCAGAGATCACCTCAAGTTCCTGCTCTCTTTCTGTGCAGAGGAAAGAAAGAACTCTGGTTCCACGCTTTCCTCTTTCCCATTTAAAATGAATTTTGCCATCTTGCTTCCTAATTCACCAAGAGTGCAAAGTGCTGCCTCTCAGAAAATAGAACTAGTGAAAACATCGACTTCCTTGGAAATACTGCTGATGGGCTCACCTTTTGTAGTGAACCCTGGAGCAACATCCTGTTCTCTCTTTCTTTGTTTTTTTCATTTTTTCACTACTTGGCTACAAAATTTGGCTTGTATCAAATGGATACATAGGAAGCTTACAGCAATATATGAAAGGCTTTTTTTTATTAATTTTTCCCCCCTCTGTCTTAATTCTATGATGTAAAAATCCTCTACACTTAAATCCTCAATAGTCTTGATATTGAGAAGGCATGCATTAAGATAGTAGCATTTATTCTGCTGGCTGGTTCAGAAACTCCCTATTTCACAGTAATACACCACCAGACAGCAGAATGCACCCTATACACCAACAACGATTTATCCTCAGGATAAATACCTTTGTTGTTCTCCTCTCTTGAAGGGGAAAAAAATATTTTGCTAGGAGGTGTTAAGCCAAGACTCTGCTTTTTGCTCATTTGCTGAGAATGCAAGAAAACTTACTACTGAGGGAGGAATCATTGATATAAACTGCAGAACTATGCAGGTTGTTGAGTAATTATGGATTGAGGTTTCCAAATGTGCCTCCTGCTGAGGACTCTGCAGAGTACTTCTCATTCTTCATACCAGATTTTTTGTTGGTATTACTCTGGTAATGAGTGGAAAGGTGGGCAAAGATGTGAAAGGAAAGGTAAAATCCTATTTAGAAATAAAATATATTTGTGCCCAAAGAATGCTAATGTTTCTGTCTATGGAAGGTAAATGTATTCCATGTAAGCTCTCCTTTTTTATTGAATCTCATACCATACTGTAGAGATGGAGAACTTTGAAATGTTGTAATGGATGTTTTTTTTCAGTGAGGAGATGTGTTGGTGCTCAGAACCTGATCCTACATCTCATCTGAAGGTCTGGAGGCTCACTTGCTACCAGCCAAAGCACCCACAGTAATAACTGAGGATTTGGGGGGAAAAAAAATCTTCTCCCCAGGAGCGGTCAGTCATTGGAACTGTCCAAGGAGGTGTTGGAGTCACCATCCCTGGAGGTGTTATGAAAAGGATAGGTGTTGCATTGAGTGGTATGGTGTTGATGGTTGGACTTAGATGATCTTTAGTGGTCTTCCCAATCTTAATGATTCTGTGATTCAGAAGTGCAGAGGTCTGTCCTCTGTGCCATGCCAGGATCCTGTTCTGTTGCAAGCAATGGAGCCGTATTTCCCCCACCTCCACTGAATCCTCAGGTCTCAGCTTTCCATCTCTGCCAGCAACTGGTACTAACATCAGTCTTTTGCACTGAGAAAGATTTGAGCTGATGCTAATGGTGATGCTTTGTCAATAAATTTGTCAATAGAAGCACTTGCCATGAGGCAAAACCCACCTCTGCTCTGTGGACACAGATGGAGCTCTTAAAACTGAGTCAGCTTTCACTTTACTGCAGTTTCTCTAGCAGTGACAATGCTTTCCTAGCAGGAGAAGTTCCTCAAATGAGGTCTGATTTTGGTGTTCTCTCAGCTTGTAATGGCAGTCAGGGGAGTGTGCCAGCACTTCTGTGTTTATAAGCCACCTGATGTAATGGTAATAAGATGCTAACATGAGAGTCCACCTCTGATCTGCCAGCTGCTGGCTGCTCCAGCCCTTCTTGGTTCAGGAGTTTTAACAAGATGTTTCTGGTCTGTAATCAATGTAAACTTCCCATGCAAAACCTGATGGAACATCCTGAGTGCTGGATAAAACACTCAGTGCCTCACTCTGATTGTAATTTTGCCTTGCTTTAGCTAAGGCTCTGGAACTAAAAGCAGCTTCTAATCATTTTGTCAGCTAACACTTTAGAAAAGGATGAAGCTGGTAGGTGGATGTTGAATGGAGACTAGCTAGTATGCTGGAATCAATGCACTTCAGCCTTACCAACACTGGCAGCATCTCAGATCATCTCTTATGGATGTGTAGCAGCTTTAGAAGTGTATTTTCTTTCTGCTTCACTCCATCCTGATCATGCTAGCAATGTGATAAGTCCTATATTTAATGAAATAGCCTAACCTGTCCTCTTTTTGCTTGCAGGATTGCAAAGGTGAGACACTAGGAAGGCATTCTGGTAAACAAAGATCACCAGTTCAGTAGTGCTTTGGAAAGGAAACTGGGGGTGTTGGGAATGCCAGGTTGACCTGAAACACAAATCTATGTTTTGCATTTGATTATTGTAGGCTTTGTTCTGAGGATGGGTTATAACAGCCAAAGGAGCTGGCTGTCCACACTGGCCTCTCCCGGCACTCTGTGTTGTTTACAAAGCCTCCAAAAATGAGCAAGTTAATGTCATGCCCTGCGTTTCTGTTGTCTCATTGCAGTCGACAAAGTAATTTCCCTTCAGGCAGGTTCTGCTTTTGTTCTGTCTCTGATGGCTTGGAGCAGTAACTGTTCCCAAGGATGGGACAGAAATAGGGACATCTGAGGGTCCCCCACAACAATGCCGTCCCAGGATGCATTGTCATAACACAAACAAACAGTTTTCTACTGAATCTTGAGCAAAGCAACCTGCCTTTGTGACACTGTCCCCTCTCTTGACTTGAACACAGGCCTCTCAGCTGCAAATTCAATACCAAGTGCCTGCTTTCTATTGAAAGCTGCTTAATTGGCTGCTATTCTTGCTCCTCCAGCTGAATTTGCATTAAAGAAAGACCTGCGATCTTTGGCATTCCCCATATGAAGCTCCGTATTTAGCGCATGGAGCTGGCAGTTCTCTTAACGCCCACATCTGTCTCTGCTTGCCACAGCTGATTTATGTTTAATATCTTGAAGGCATGTGGTGCCAGTCCCATGTTGAGCTCTGGATTGTGGTGGTCCGTCTGTATTTGTTGAAATTGGGCCCAAAGAAGCTGGCTTGGAGCAGAGACTGCGAGGAATGCGAGCCAGTGGCCGTCCAGACAGCTCTGTCAGCAAGCTCAGGAAACTGGCTGAAAAATACTGGGAAGAGGCCCAGATTTTAAACAACCTGTGGAGCTCTCATGAGAACTCTGTTTTAAAACAGAAAGTTGAGTGATACTCTTAATTACAGATTTTAAAAAATGAAGGTTAATGATGTCCTTGCCCTTGCAGAATGCAAGGCATGTTCCTCAAATTGTGATCATCAAATGAGCAGCTTCTTCCTCTTGCATGAAGAGCATTTTTTCATGTGCTGTTTAATCCGTTTTCTTCCTTGGCAGATAAAGATCAGGAGGCTCTTGGGGTTCCACAGCCAGGGGTTGACCTGTAACTCTGCGGCAACACTGGCCATATAAAGAAATCTTTGGTGTAAGGCTTGACATTTGTGTGCCTCAGTAGGCAATGGTGGGTTTTGCATGTTAAAGCTGTAATTCCACAAAATAAAAAGCTATCAGCACCAGGTTGGCTTCATCTCCAGAATTAATGAGCTCTAGGGTCTTATATCAAGGATGGAATACCATGAACACAGATATGATTTGGCAAGTCACGTGCTTTATGGCTTAACATTGGAGGAATGGGGAAATGCAAGAGCCTGGGTTCTTTACTAGATGGTCCAATGGTCCCTTTTGTTTAGTTTAATGAATTTAGGCTGTGATGGAGTCTGTCATATTGTGTGGGTAAGAGTATGGGAGAANAGAAAAAAAGGGAAAAAATCATCCCTTTTTTCAACATCCTCTTTGCTTTCAGATGAGAAAGGAAAGGGGGATGTTGAGAAGAATGCAAAGAGCAAACATCTTAAAATGCCAGCAAGAGCCTTTTGGAAGCTGATTAGAACCATTTGTGTGTGGTCAACAAAAAAATTGGAGCTTGCAGAAAATGGAAGGGAGACAACCTCTGCTCTGTTCTGAGCCACAGAACAGATGCCAACATTTCTTCTGACTTTACAACTTTTTCTTGGCCTATCTGGGTGAAAGACTGATTAAAAATGGGGGCTGAGAATGCCTGTTGAAAAACCTCCCAGATTGTAACCCTGAGTGCAAGGGCAAAGGCAGACTCGCAGTAAATCATTTCTCGCTGTCTGGGCCACTTATCGAATACAGAGAGCAAAGACACCCAGCCACGGCTGTAGGAAATCTCACGTCCGATGGTCTTCTCCTTTGCCTTATATTCTGTGGGAAGCAGAGGGCAGAAAACAGACTACCCAACATTAAAGCCAAAGGCCGAAAAAAAGAGAGAGAGAAAGAAAGAGCAAGATTTTCTGTAAAAAATCCATAGACATGGATGGAAAGAGATTTATCTCCTCCAAAACCATTTTTTTCCTTCAGTGGTGTCCTAGGTAAAACAAAATAAACCAAGAGGATTGAATTTCACTGGGAGAATGACTGTGAGGTCTGCTGCGCAAGCCAGATTTTCCAACCATACATTTAAAAGCGGTTGCTCAAGTTTGGGTAAAAAAACACTTACCCAATTTCCGAGCAGTCTGTGAATTGTGAGGTTCGGTCTGAGATACAGAGAAACAGAATGCTTGTTTACCACATGCACAGAGATCTTTCCAAAGGACGATAGCGTCGGGGCTTTGTCACTGCCCTCCTGACCTTTCTAGGGGGGTTGTGTCACGCTGTGTTTTATTTTTCACCATCAGGGGCTTTAGAGAACATAAAATTCCTTTCCCTATGAACGCTCCCAAGAAAAATGGGCAGCCAACACGAGCTGCCAAAGATCTGCTAGGTGCAACAGCCACGAGCGTCTTGAATTACTGGAGTGCCAGTTAATCAAAGGCGGCTCAAACTGGAAATATCATGCTCATGGTAAATTTAGCATCTATTACATCCACTAGTAAAACCAGCAGCAGCTGAAAACACTGGAGAGGGAAACTTAAACATAAGAAACTGAGGAATCCCATTCAAGAAGCGTGCTCTCTATCAAAGCAATAGGGCTGAAATACGGAAAGGGTAAAACCAAGAGCTCAAGGAGCACTGATTTATCAGTTGAGATCCATCAAGAAGTGGTGGAGGAAGAGGCTTTTCTTTTGGTTGATTTTTATAGGAGGCAATTAATTTGCTACCATTTCCACTAAAAAGAAATAAAAAGAGAGAGAGAGAGAGTTGGTTTCCAGAACTTGAGATAACAAAGTAGCTGGAAATTAGTATCCACTCAAAATTGAGAACTNTCCCGGCACTCTGTGTTGGTTACAAAGCCTCCAAAAATGAGCAAGTTAATGTCATGCCCTGCGTTTCTGTTGTCTCATTGCAGTCGACAAAGTAATTTCCCTTCAGGCAGGTTCTGCTTTTGTTCTGTCTCTGATGGCTTGGAGCAGTAACTGTTCCCAAGGATGGGACAGAAATAGGGACATCTGAGGGTCCCCCACAACAATGCCGTCCCAGGATGCATTGTCATAACACAAACAAACAGTTTTCTACTGAATCTTGAGCAAAGCAACCTGCCTTTGTGACACTGTCCCCTCTCTTGACTTGAACACAGGCCTCTCAGCTGCAAATTCAATACCAAGTGCCTGCTTTCTATTGAAAGCTGCTTAATTGGCTGCTATTCTTGCTCCTCCAGCTGAATTTGCATTAAAGAAAGACCTGCGATCTTTGGCATTCCCCATATGAAGCTCCGTATTTAGCGCATGGAGCTGGCAGTTCTCTTAACGCCCACATCTGTCTCTGCTTGCCACAGCTGATTTATGTTTAATATCTTGAAGGCATGTGGTGCCAGTCCCATGTTGAGCTCTGGATTGTGGTGGTCCGTCTGTATTTGTTGAAATTGGGCCCAAAGAAGCTGGCTTGGAGCAGAGACTGCGAGGAATGCGAGCCAGTGGCCGTCCAGACAGCTCTGTCAGCAAGCTCAGGAAACTGGCTGAAAAATACTGGGAAGAGGCCCAGATTTTAAACAACCTGTGGAGCTCTCATGAGAACTCTGTTTTAAAACAGAAAGTTGAGTGATACTCTTAATTACAGATTTTAAAAAATGAAGGTTAATGATGTCCTTGCCCTTGCAGAATGCAAGGCATGTTCCTCAAATTGTGATCATCAAACGAGCAGCTTCATCCTCTTGCATGAAGAGCACATTTTCATGTGCTGTTTAATCCGTTTTCTTCCTAGGCAGATAAAGATCAGGAGGCTCTTGGGGTTCCACAGCCAGGGGTTGACCTGTAACTCTGCGGCAACACTGGCCATATAAAGAAATCTTTGGTGTAAGGCTTGACATTTGTGTGCCTCAGTAGGCAATGGTGGGTTTTGCATGTTAAAGCTGTAATTCCACAAAATAAAAAGCTATCAGCACCAGGTTGGCTTCATCTCCAGAATTAATGAGCTCTAGGGTCTTATATCAAGGATGGAATACCATGAACACAGATATGATTTGGCAAGTCACGTGCTTTACGGCTTAACATTGGAGGAATGGGGAAATGCAAGAGCCTGGGTTCTTTACTAGATGGTCCAATGGTCCCTTTTGTTTAGTTTAATGAATTTAGGCTGTGATGGAGTCTGTCATATTGTGTGGGTAAGAGTATGGGAGAACGATCTACAAATTTTAATCGGAAAGAGGCACCTTGCATCCTCTGCACTCTTAAAGCATTGCTTAGATGCTTTTTCTTGAGAAATTTGCATTGGGTTTTCTTTATTTATTGGTCCTGTGATTGGGTCTGCACGTCTGAAGCTTGGGAAATTGCACAGATTTAATATTGGGCTGCCATTCATTTTATCTGAGTACTGAAATCCTGTGTTGGGACAACGTTTCAATGCTTTTCCAAGCCAGGAAGTGACTATCCAGTATCTTGACTTGAATGGAGCTTACAAATATCAGTTAAACCTGTGTTCCTGTGAGATTATTCAGAGTTCACTCGATTCTTAGTTTTTTATCTCAATTAAAAAGCAGGCAGAAAGCAAATTTTAAAGCATTGAAATGGGCTGCTCGCAAAACAGGAACTTGTAAAAGCCAAGAGCAAACTGAAGAGTAAACCATTTTATTTAATTTGAAAATATTTCATATGAATGGAAAGGGGTTTCCTCCGTTTAAAAACTGCTCTTCCTATTATTCCACACGTCAATGCTCTACAAACTTCTTTGGATGTTAGTGAAGACGCTGGGAAGGAGGGTAAACAGAAAAACACATTAAAAATAAACTTTTGATAGTGACTCAGGGTTAAACAGGGTAAAGCTTTCCTCTCAATATTTGTTAGAGGCTGAAATTATGTGGCTCTTTAAAACTGACTATTGCTGTGTTTCACAAAGATTATCTGTTAAATACACGCTTCTTCTGGTCAGCAGCTCGGACGCGATGATTTATGCCAACTGGCTTATAAACTGTGTACATTAATTTATGGCTCATTCCCAGTTCCCTGTTAATATGTCTGTTTGAAAAAGAGCTGGGAGGGAAGGAGGAGACTTCAGAATTTAAGTGAAATGGAAAGCCAGAGTTACAGACTCCTTAACTGCTATATTTAGTACCTCCTGATCCCTGATGGCTGTTATACGGGCAAGTATTAAATGCTGGCCTTGATGGAGAGCAATGGAAGAAAATCTGCACAATTTAATAAGCTCTGGACAGAGCCTTCAAATACTGGTCCAGAAATAAGGAACTGCAAAGAATTTCTGGGGTCCATTTCCTCTTTTTAATTACTTTACTCCACTATTTCTGCAGGAAGTTTGTTCCAGAGCCCCTAGCTGCCAATGGAAGTGACTCGATCTCAAAAGACCACTGCATTCAGAACTAGGTGCTCTCTGATCATTTCTGTTCATTCTCTACCTGTGAATACCTTCCTGGTCAGCAAGTGCCATGTATTCCAATGGTTTTGGTTGTTATTTTTTCTACCAGGAATATTCTCCCTCCTCACCTCTATGCTTCCCTGGATGTAGTCTCAGGGAACAGTTGTCTTTGCTCCATCTCTGCCTTGCCAAGCTGAAGAGTATGAGATCCCTATTCCTCATTCCTTCATATTGCATTCATTTAGATTCAGATCAATGACTTGAAAGTATGCTGAACCTTAGGAGAGGATCAGCATCTCTTCTGCAGTGATGAGGTCTCCAGGCTTAAACTTGTTTTTGTCTAACTTTGTCTGAACTTTGATATTACAGCTTTTGGAACAATACATGAAATTGATCTTATGATTGGTCTTTTGGGAACTACCTGAAGCCTCCCATCATCCAACTGTTTCAGGTAGTGTGATCAGTTCCCATTTAGTGTATCTCTTATTGAGTACCAATCAACTGGTGCCATCTCCTTGGCTAACCAAGGACTTCCCCTGCTCAGAGAATGGAAAAAGTGTCAGGGAAAGATGCCATGTTAGAACTGCCTCAGGTAAACTCACATTTTTTTTTTTTCCTCTTCTGTTTAGCTTGATGTCTGTAATCACGGATTTTTCCTAAAGCTTTCCAGTTTTCTGAGGACAGCCACAAGCATCTGTAATTACTCAGGTCATGCCAGTTGAATACATTTATTTCTGTGCTGACTGCTGGATCATGCAAGCTTTTCCACTCTTCTGGATGATATTTTTCCCCTCTGTACACTGATTTCAGCATATTGAGTCCCCTGAGTTTTCTTCCCACCTCAGATGTGGTCATTTCCAGTCATTCCTATGAGCCATGCAGTCTTTACCCCATATTCTATACTCTCTTCCTTACTGTAAGCACATGCAATATATTCATTTAATTTTGAGAGTTATACTTGGTTTCTTTTAATCTCAGTGCCATGCTTACTGCACAGCAAACCCGCGTCTTTTCTTGTTCTCCTTTGTTCTTCTGGTTAAAGAACTTTGTTTATTTAAATATCCTTTGCAAGGTCTAACTCAGCTTGACTTTTGGCAATTCTCATTTTACCCCTATGCTTGCTGACCTCTGAAATGCAGCTTCCTTTGCCGATATTTTTTTCTTCTCTCTATTCTTTTCCCTAACAAACTCTGAAGTGATCCAGTCAGCTCAGGACCTTTCAAGTTTTTCTTCTGCTATTTGCAATGCAGATTCCACATCAGTTTTCTGCTTCTGATGCACAGAATTTCTAAGTGTCCTGCAAATACCAGTCAGCAGAATCTCTGTTGGAGCTGATTGCCCTAATCAGAGCCTTTTTATATTCAAAGATCATGCTTGGAAATAAGTGTGCAAGCAGATCCAGTAACTACAGACTTTGTGATTTATTCCACCTCTATCTCAGAGTGGCTGAAGTTTTATTTGAAGTCTGTTCTGCCAGAAGAGTCTCTCCAAGTGCCAAAAAAGGTGAAAATGTATTTCACTGTTTCTGCTATCTGGTGAAGGTATCTGTTGGCAATGATATCTAGAGCCTCCATGTCTTGCCCTCACCAGTAGAGTTTGTCCTTATGTATCTGGCAGTTACAGACTCACATGTTGAAACAATTCCTCATGGTAATGTTTCCTAACATCTCAAACAATTTCTTTTGGTATTATATTTCTAATGCTCTGGATCTTTGTTCAAATCCTGAAATGTGGATGATTTTTCTGACAGTTAGAAGATGTGCCAAGCTCAAGTCAGTGACACACTATAGATAATGTGGCAAACCTTTCTCAGCAGACCAAGGTATTATAAATGAATAAAATAAAGATATCTCTGGCTTGAGAGCTTAAAAATTCTAACAATACCAGCATTGAACCTGGGAAGATTCTTCACATGATATGGCTGTTTATGTGCACAAGTAATTTGTGCTTGAATTGCCTGAAAATATTCCTCCAAATGGTTACTTAACCAAAATTAAGGCTTTAATTCAGTGAGTTTCTCCAAGATGTGTCTGCTTTGGTTGCCTTCATTTTTAATTAAAATCTTGCTAACCTTCAGCATCTATTTCCAACGAAAACTGAGAGATGTGGATTTTCTTAGTGATTTTTCAATTTTTGTGTTTACAGTAGCATTTTGATTTTGTGGCAAAAGCTTGTGAATGCATGAGTAATTTTCAGGAAAACAAACTTTTTCCTTTACTTTTTTTAACAAACATGTCCTTAGGATAACAATGTGCCAGTGCCCAAGTTCAGTACTGAAAAGAGCTCCTTTTTTCCTTCCTGGTGAAGCTAGCTTAGTGTTTCATGAGCCTTTGAGGAACACACAGCCCCTGTCCCACAGAAGTGCCAAATTGCAAATGAAGCTGAACAGCTGAATCTTCCACTGAGATACATGGGAGCTGAAGTTGCACAATCATGACTTACTCTTGGGTTACTATTTGTTTTACGCTTGCAAAATCTGAGTGAATATCCAAGAGATCATATTTATTCAGCATCTCTGCCACAGTGTCGTGGGGTCCAAAAGAATGCATTCGGGAAGGGATGAGACAAATTAATGGTGGGTGAGTTCCCTGGTGGCTACTGAACATGGGAGTTTGGATGCAATGTTTGGCTTGGTTTGTTCCTAAACTGTTGGGAGCTGGAAGGACAAACCAGGGAGATGATCATTTTGTTCTTGGCCTTGTTTTTAACCTTTTTTCCTTTAATGAGTAATTCTTTGCTGCTAGTAGAGCCAGGGTATTGATTTTTTTTTAATCAGATTTATTTAAATATTATTCAGATTTAGATAGTCACATGATACTCTGAGAGTTTGTGAGACACCCCCTTGCCCAGGCTGTAATCTTGTATGATAATCTCCCTTAGCACCTACTGCCCAGCTGCCTGAACTGTAACATGAGTGCAAGATCAAATATCAGCAGAATACACTTCTATGATGTAGTTATCTCTATTTCCCTTATGTTAAAACAAAAGGAATTCTTCCCATAGGTGTGCCACTAATTATTACACTGGGTTCCTTTCAAAGACATAAAGTTTCACTTGAAGCACATAGGCACCACATCCCTGGTATATGAATTTTTATTTTCTTAAATCCTGAGTATGTCTTCTATTATTATTCCAAACGCTCCATGTTTAATTTATAACTAAAAGGAATGGTATCCTGCTGCATCTTCAGAGTTATCTGTGTTTTCTCATGTCTTCTGAGGCTCTCTAGTCTTCAGATCAAGAGATGTTTGACGTCTTCAGTTAAACATAATTTTATCAGGAAAAAAATTCACCACAGCACACTTAAAAATCTTAATAATCCAATCTGACTTTCAAGTATCTCTTGCTGTATCTTCATTAGAATTAATTCACACTCTTCAGTACTCAAGTATGGATCTGTTTAGACAGCAGCCCTTCCTGATATGATATATTATCCAAACACTCTTGGAAGCTATTGATACAGGACTCAATTTTACAGCTGTTATGTACCACGTCCCTGCTCTCTTGCTGTTCTTGACCAGTATCTGCCTTGGGATGTATTTTCCATTGTCCCCAGAGTCATTACTTCAGTTTCTACCTCATTTGGTTTGGTCTTAATATTATCATGTGGTGCAATTTGTTATGATTTTGAAAAGTCCTTTATTTGGAATGGTAATCACTAAACTAAACTTCTACAGATGATTTGGATAACATTTTTTGGCGTATAAAACAATATTTTGAGATTTGAATGTGTTTCTTTCAAATCTCATTTGAAAGCCTGTCAACACCTGGACTACTCTACTGCAACTGTCTACTATGGAGACAGGATCCAACCCCACTGCAGCTGAGCAACATCAATGCAAGAATAATGGTAGGTATCCACTCACCTGGTGGTTTGACTCTATAAACTGGATTAGATAAGAGAAGAAACAAAAAAAAGGCTGTTTTCAGCCAGTCCACAAGATGCTGTATCTTACTGTACATAACCCACTTTCATACTCACTCCTAGAAAACATAAACTTTTGCAGTACTTTACAGAGATCAGTACAACTGCTTTCAGAATGTATAATGAGTACGTTGGTTTCTGGTTTACCAAATAAAAACAGAGAAGGAAAAACTCCTCTTTTTTTTTTTTAAATTAGCCAGATAAAGCTGGATTGGCAGCCGCAAAATATCATTACAATCAAAATCTGATGTAAACGAAGATTTTATTTGCTAAATATCACTGGTAATTGTATGTCCACCACCAGATTAAAATTAACATTAAATACCTAAGATTTCTTGAAATGTGCTTTTGTATTGGCTTTTGGAATATCTGTGAGCAGTTTTTAAAGCCCTTGAATCTGCTCTCCTATTTTGTTCCATAGCAATCCATGTGGGTATTTTATTCCAATGGACCCTGAATGTGTTTAGAAATATCGAAATTAGAGCTTTATAGCTCACTTTGGACAGACCACATAGTATTTTTCACTGAAAAAGTATATGAAGGTTATTTGAACATGTAAATTTAAGGTTTGGCTTCTATAATAACTTGCCAATTGCTTTCCACAAATGTTTTCCTAGTGTATTTCAATTCTTATAGTCCCTTATTAAGCGAAGTGCCTACAGATTTATTTAGATGCTAAAGTGTTTTGGTGAAAAAGAGGCAGAGGTAAGAACATGCATAAAGTTAAGTACATAAGTAAATACTTTCTTGAATAAGACCAAATGATTACAAAGTGGGATTTTTTTTCCCCTGAATTTCAAATGAATACTCAGGGAAATATTTTGCATTAATTTCCCACACAGTATTTGGACAAGTAAGGAGGGAGGTAGCACAGGCTGCTATAGCCACAAGTAAATTCTGCGAAGGTTTCATGCTCTGGATCCATGCTTTGCATGTATATCCTGCATGGGTGCCCATGTTCTGGCACTAGGGAGCAGCAGCAGGCCCAAGGAAGCTGATTACATGGCAATCAGTGGTAAAGGAAAATTAGCATGATCCAAAAAGTCACCTTTGAATAATTCCATAGTTGTGATTTACTATAAGAAAACTTATTGAAAATACCAGTCATGTGCATCTGCTTTAAAGTTGTTTAATTTAGATATCTTGCTTATCTGGGAGCTAATTGTGTAGCTAATTATATCTCCTGTGTAATTGTATAAGAAACCATACCACAGTGAAACATGATAAAGTTGTATCTTCGCTGGAAGGAATCTGTTGATCAGCAAACTCTATTCAGGATGCAGCTTGATGGCCATAGGCCTACTTAGAATCATAGAATCGTTAAGGTTAGAAAAGACCACTAGGATCATCACGTCCAACCAACAACCTGTCACCACCATGTCCACTAAACCATGCCTCTGAGTACCACATCAAGATGTTTCTTGAACACTTCCAGGGATGGTGACTCCACCACTCCCTGGGCAGTCTATGCCAGTGTCCAGCCACTCTTTTGGAGAAGTTGTTTTTCTTAATATCCAACCTGATATGCCAGTGAGCTTTCTGCTTGTACCTATGAGCCTTAGTAAAATAACAATTAGGATAAGGCCCAGGGCTGTTTCCTGTGCACTCAGCAAGTCATTTTGGAAGAGTCTGTCATTCATCCTCAACCCCATCATTTTGATTTACAGCTCCTTGGTGGAAAGAGAACAGGAGGAAGGATTTCTTTCCAGAAAATGGAGTATTCCTCTAATCCTTTACAGTCTGTGCCTGAAGCTCGGCAGCTCTTGCTCCTACTGCTGGGCAATGGGCATTCATTGCTTTCCTTTATTAAACTGGAGACCTTGGTGGGCTGCTGGAAAAAAGCTTGGGAAGGGGGTGCTGGAGAGGGAGGTGAGCGCGTGAGAGAACCACATGTTAAAGCAGCCTGTGTATGAACAGCAAGCTTTCTGGCTTGACATTTATTGAAAAAATAGATCTTACGCTGTATCCACCCAACACCTGTTGAGAAACACTGACCCCATTACAGAGGTTGGATTTACACTGGCTCTGTATAACACTCTATAAAGGAGGCCACTGGTGCAAAAGATTAAAGAATGCTGTTAAGTAAGTTGTTTTATTTCTTTTGAGACTGAAAGAAAGCTGCAAAGTGAGAGAAAGCTTTCCTCGGTTATTTACTCTTCATTACTGGGGATCTTGAAGGGCCTTGTATAAACTGCTCTAGTCGGGTCACGACAACACTTTATAAGGTGCAAATGTTGAGGTGGAGCCAGTGCTGTACTGTAGGGGAAGCAAATGGAACAGTCCCTCCCGACTATATGGAAAGTTAGTGCTAATAAAAGCTCATGGCTTTGGCATAGCTTCCCAGGCACAAGGGGCCCATGAACTTGAGTTTGCACCGGCCCTGCTGTGCCTAAAGCAAGTGCCCCTGGCTGGCACATGGCTGAAGGCAGCGAGCACTGCAGTTGGTGAAATTGCTCCACATGAACTTTGTAAAGTCCATGTTGGAGCTCAGAGTTGTACGTTTAAGGGCTGGAGGGAAAAAAAATCCCTTCTTTTTTACTAGCTGCCGTATAATGAATAGCCCATTTCAAGGAATGTGTGAGTTCCTATTAGGGCCGAGTGAAAGTTGCAAACACTTTCAGGCAATGTGTGTCCCAGTTTTCAAACAAATGGCTTTCTGTGCACTCACTCCCTTCTGCTCCCACCTTCCTGTCATCTGGAGGATCTGGTTCTACCTGGGCAGGAGCTGGTGGGGACAGCCTGCATCCTTCCACCAGCTGTGGGCCAGGGTTGTGCTCCTCACCTCGTTTCTTTCAGTGAAATAATGCTCATGATGAAAACCTCTGGTGTTTGGGGATTGAGCGGACTGTCTGGGAGGTCAAGCAAGCATTGAAAGGGGTAATGGATACAGAGTCGTGTCCAAGTAAGGCAGTGGGGGATTGAGTTTGACCCATCTGTAGGAAACCGGAGCTTAAATGTATTGCCCTGGGACATTCTTTTCTGAGACACCTATAAGTCCTGACAGATTTGATTCAGACCTGTGGAAGATCGTATCCTTTGTAAGTAACTGTTGGAGTCAGAGACCTCTGCAGACATCTTAAACAACATTAAGCACCTGCTCTTGGGTTGCTAACTGGAGCCCTTCTTCACCTGCTGTCTGAAGGCTGGCAGTGTGGAGGCTCAGAAAATGCTCAGCCAAGAAAGATAGAAGAGATGTGCCCACTGTTCTGACCAGGAAATCACAAAACTGGGAAATGCTTTGGAGGGGTGAAGATCCCTGGTAGGAGACTGCTTCACTCAGTGTTCAGCACAAACCTCCGGCTCTTCTGCTTTGCCTTAGAATAAGCCCCTTCCTTTGTAGAAGTTATGGTGCAAAACCTGCATTCTTTCTTTTATTTATCCCATGTGTCTGAAAAAATAAGATAAAATGAGCACAGTTCCAACGAGCTCTGAAGCGGGCAAAGCAGCTCCGAGTCACAGGAGGTTCCCTGCTGACTTTGGGACATCTCATGTTCAAGCTGCAGCGTGTTCAATCGAAAAAGCCATTTCAGGCAATGAGTTCCTGTCCCCACAGGTGCTCTCATCACCATGTGCTCTCTTGCTGTGGCCAGAGGTGGACAGACTCTGGGCAGCAGATGTTAGGCTGTGAGAAAGTCTGCCTTTATTCAGCCGGCCTCTGAGGCAAGCTTCTTTCTCACCCCACCCTTTCCACTGCTCTGCTTGGATGCAAACACGATCTCTGTGTAGGAAGAATTCCTTCATATCCAGGAAACATGCACTCAATGAGACCTCCTTTAAATAAAAGATTTTTTTTTCTTTTTCTACCTATTTTAGTCCCTCGGGACTGAGGCTAGTCCCTTATTTCCCACATAGGGATGTAAGGTTGGCATGTGCACATTTGCAATGGTCAGAGCAGCTGTGTGAAGCTTCCGGAGTCAGGCTCCTTGTGTGTTAGAACCAAATCCTGCAGGTTCAATTAATAGGCTTTGGAAATGAACCAACAGCTGACAATCCCCAGGCTCGTTTTAAATGGAGGAAGGTGGCTGTCAAGGAAGAATTTGACCTGCTAAGGTCTGGATGCAGCTGGGACACACAGAGAGGCTGAAAAGCCATAAGTCTGGGACCTACACTGTGACGGCTGCAGAGCCAAAATGTCCCATTGCTGGGGTCATAAGCAAACAGGGACTGTCTGTGCGGGTGGATGCTTCAGATTTTGGATTGTGTGGATGGTAAAATCTATTTGCTTCCCAAGTCACAAGCCCTGGAATTTTGTTCTGATGTCTATAAGGAGAAAGATGAACAGAAAATAGGTTTACAAAGTGGGGGAAAATGTGGGATTTATATATTTTTAAAAAAAATCCAACAGTTTTCTTCAAACACGTAAGGGCCCATTAAGTTAAAAAAATCTTTCCATTACTAATTTCAGTTAATTACCGTCTTAAATAAATACAAATCTTGGTTACCACGATCAAAGGCTGGGCCTTCAAACTAAGGCAAATTCTCTTGAAGTCACAGATTTGGAAAAGGGCCTAAACACACAGCGTGGAGCTGGTGATGCTAAAAGGCTGGGAAGGTGAGCATCACGAGAGCTGACACGGGAGGCAGACCTGGCCCCACACCTTCACCTGGAA
Source organism: Pavo muticus (assembly GCA_016647715.1). NCBI lineage: Eukaryota > Metazoa > Chordata > Aves > Galliformes > Phasianidae > Pavo > Pavo muticus. The sequence continues at coordinate 4,844,224 of JACDJE010000160.1, read as the reverse complement.
CATGGGCACACTCCCGTGTTGTTTCCATCATCCAGATCCAGAAGAAATCACGGGGCTACTTGCCGGCTTCTGTTCATTTGGGTACTTATGTTCCCATCTGGACAGCTAATTCTCTTCATTTTGGCTCCTGCAAAGCCCAAGGTCAGAGTAAAACACATGTGGCTGCTGCTGATGGATGACTAATTTGGGGTGAAAAGTCCTGCATCAGGAGTTTTCCGCACAAGAACCTAAATTCTCCACTCTGGCTTTAATTCTCTTTGAAGAAAGCCATTCAAAAAACAGATTTTAGGGAGAATCGTTTGAGCAAAGGGAAACTAGTAAGCTGGCTGAATATTTATTTGTTGTATCTGTAGCAAGCAGTAAAAGAGGAGGAGGGGGGAGGAGAGGAGGGAGGAACAGGAACACTCTGGGATGACTGGGGAAATGCACAAGCCTTTATTTATCTACTTTGTTTACTTTAAAATGCATCCAACTGGAAGGCTAGGTGCAGACATAAAAACTAAAATAGAAAACATCCTGGGCCAGGCTCTTGGAGGATGCAAATTGGCATGGGAGTTCCCATGGCTTCCAGCAAAATCTGCCACATTTACACCACCTGCATTCAGATTCTTTCAGTTTAAAAAAAAAAAAAGAAAGAAAGGAAAAAAACAGCTCGACCTCTGCAGTTGGTTTTGCAAGGAGATAAAGGAAGGGACAAAGAGAAGAGGTCTCTGAGGTACCTGTGAGGAAAACCATTCGGGGCATGGTGAGTCTGAATGAGAGCAGAAATGAAGGGGAAGAAATGGGTCAAGGAACGCAGGTGGGCTCCAGATATGAGCAGTGCTGTGAGGCACTGAGCTGTGCTCAGCTTGCTGCCGTTCCTGGGTGGTCCAAAGGTGTAGTTCCACCGAGGGCTTGTTGCTGTAAACCAAGCCTTTGCCTCATGGACCTGCCATGGAGTTGAGGAAAGCAAGTTCAAGTGGGGTCACCAGGAAGAATACGATCATTGAGTGGTAACAATGCATAAAAATTAGCAACAGACCATGAAATTCAGCCTCAGTCTGCTTAAAAGGCTGGAAATGTGGGAAACGAAAAAGAAAGAACAGTTTAATGTCGTGTACCTAAAATGTGATATTGAGTACTTTTTTGAATGCTCTTTATATCTTATTAGTAGAGTTAATCTCATGTTTCCTTAATTAATGAATCCCATGCCTAAGCGTCAGGACATCTGGACCAGACAGCTATGGAGTTCAGAGGGGCACCAAAATTCTTCCAAATCCCTGGCAGCAAGATTGGAGTGGCCACAAATGGCCAGCTCTGCAGTGGCAAATACGTTTTCACTTGTCTCAAATGGACAGGAGCCTCTGGGCAGACTGGAGGTGAAGAAAAGCTGTTTTCTGCTGGAGCCTGGATTGCAAATCGTGGCTGGGTCCCATCTGAGCATTTCCATCATTTAGAAACCCTTTGCCTTTCTCTTAGCGAGGATTTTACGGTTGCTCTGGGTTTCTGCAGAGATTTTCGTAGGGGACATGTTGTTCTTTTTGGATTAAGCCATCTTCCATCTATGTAACTGGCTGTGGAGTATTTTGATTTAGACACTCAAACAGCCCTTTCCCAAATGAAGCCTCTCTAGTTTATCAGTAGGGAAATCAAAGCTGAAGCATTTCAAACTGAACAGAAGATGCAAGAAATAGAATATTTATTTTGCAGGAAAAGCTCAGACAGAATTAAGCTCAGTGCACATTTGATCAATTTTGCCTGCTTAATGCACCTTTATGAGCTGAAGATAAGAGCCAGCCGACCGCGCTTGCAATAATACAGTCACAGAAAAATACCCCAGTGAACTCTCTCTGAGATAACATCTTCAATAATCTTTCCGGTGTAAAATAAACAGCCAGAAAGGAAAACAGGAATGGATCCAAATATTCATGTCTCCCTGGCAGTTGTGTTTCTGGGAGTGGAATGGTTCTGGATGGAGGATCCTACATATGGCTTAGTTAATGGGTCGTGATAGGAGTGAAAACCTTCCTAAAGAGGAATTTAAAAATGAGGGCTCAAAGAAGAGCCTTTCTTGTCATAATTTATGGGCTGAATGCTTGCTTAAGGAGTGCAAATAATCCTTAGCAGACACGACAGCCATTGACATCTATGAGAGCAGGCATTGCAACAAGAGCTGGGTTTGATCTGCCAAAAGATACTAGAGGAAGGTGGCTGCATGTGGTACTGCCTCTAAGGAAACTATTAGCTGAGACAGCAAGTCACATTTCTCTAATTGTATTAGTATTGGCTAAATCTGGGAGTTCTCACCTAGACTTTATTTGGCCAAAATGTTTCTTGAAGTCAGTTGGAATTTGCTCGAGGTAGGGGTTCCATGACGGCTGAAAAGTGTCTTCAGGACCAAAATCCACTGTCCGTTCTTTTGTCAGATGTTCTGATTAAGTGTCAAGAGGCCTCTGCCAGGGAATTTATAGATGTGTGTAGTACACGGGCTTGCGAAGATGCACAACCACTCTAGCTGACAGTGAACAATATTTCCTCTTGTATGTGAGCACTATTAGATAAAGAAAAGAAGATAGAACCATACTTGGAAATGTGAAACAGAAGCAAAAATGAGATGGAGGCATTTCTGGGTGTGAAGACACCGTTAAAATTCTGCTGTTTCATCTGCATTTCTTCTATTTTCCATAAGACAACATGTTACATTATTCTGGTCCCCACTGGTATAATAACTTCCACATAGAGAAATTATCTCCATGAAAATTAGCCATTGAGGAGTAACGACATTAATACTATTTACTTTTTTTAATTGGCTTTCAGATTTTTAATCTGAACACGAGGTCTGCAATATATTCAGCACCCTCAATAATTCCCTGTAAGCTGGACCTGAGATAAGATTGTATTCATTTCTGGTGGAGCAAAATGGATGAAGCACAGTTCCAACTCCTTTGAGCCATGCTACTTATACCACTTCTATGCTTGACCTAAACAGCTGCTTGGTATCTTATATTTAATATTTATACACTCTTTTTTCTTCTTTTTTTCATTTTCCCACTGATTTTTGTTATAAAACCATCCATGCATGTGTGTTTTGATATAGAAAGCTAAAACACCGTTTTACATTCGTTATTTTAAATGATTGAGGCTTGTTTAAGTACACTGAATTTTTCTTTCTTTGTCTATGGAAAACTGTAAGAAATTAAGAAAATATCCTTACCTTTAAGCTTAAATACATTAAGATTTGGTTATGTACGAGTGTTGTATGTTAACTGTTGAGTCATGGCCTGAACCAGTGAGTGAGCACCTAGGGAAAGGACCCAGTCAGCCCTGGGAGCACAGGTGAAGGCAATTCAGCTGTGCAACTAGAAGGGGTGGATCCTGGCTGCACCTCTCTTAGACCTCACTTAAGGGCTGACTGCTACTGGGGAAGGATCTTTTTCTGGAGATCCCTCCTTGGTGAAGCTTTTTCCTGTGAACCTGGAATCTTCTGATGCAGGTGAGCAATCTTCTTCCCTTCCTTCATAGCGCCTCTCTAGCTTCTCTACTGTGCCAGTCTTTCTGTCATCACACCTTTGTTGTATTGCCTTTCCCATTATATTGATCTGCCCAATTGCTACAAGCCTGTAGAAACATATATATAATGCATGTGTGTTTGCACACGTGTATGTGTGTGAGAATGGAGAATAGCCTTGAACAGACTGGGAATTTCCCTGCAGTAGGAGAGATAGACCATTTTTCTTAAGATTTTTATTGGTATCCTTTTTGGGGCTAAGGTGTGAAAATTGGCAGCTCACTGTGTTTTCTGACAGACTGTTGAGGATTGGATAATTAGGAATCAGCTCTGATTCCAAGTCAAACAAGCTGAGGCCACGAAGTCTTCATAGGATGTTTGTCTGAAACATTTCAGTGAGCACTAATATGTTCAGAAAGAACAATATTGTTAACCCATGTTCACAGGTCCAATACAGCACTTGTTATAAAGCAAAACTGGTATAAAATTTGTTTTATGTTAGTGATCAGTCTTCACAATCCTTCCAGCCAGGAAATAGAGACCAAATCTTATGGTCTGTTTGTTATTTATGTAAGTGCTCACACCGATTTAAGTGCAAGAGTTAGCTTTTTAGCTACCTTCTGATGGTTTATTCAGCTTCCCAGCTGGGGTGTTTAAGGTCAAAGGATTTCCCAAAGGTTGCAGCATTCAGTGATGCATCAGTCCCCATAGAACCCCCCCCCCCCACTCTCCATCCCTTGTCACTCAGCTGGCTCCTCTGTTCTCTAACAAGCTCCACACCGGTGAGGCTGAGGACAGAATTTTGGCCCTGTTTCCTCAGCCTTATTAATTTCAAGGCACTCTTCTGCTAAATACACACTGCAGGCTTCATGATTCCACATTCTGGCCTGAGAGACGTGGTAGACACTGAAATAAGTTTCCCTAAAGACACAGTGGAAGCTTCATAACTCAAATCGCTCAGAATTGGGTTTGACAAAGCACGGATGAATATGTTGGTGTGAACAGAGCTCCTTTGGCAGAAGATGTCAGAGTAAAGGACTTAATGTGCAATGCGCTCTCACGTATGGGTACTCAACATGCAAACCGCTGGTGGTCTGTGAGGCATCAAAACATGAGCTGTGAGATGATAGCAAATTCTTTCTTGTGTTTTTCTATTGTTGTTGTTGTCTTTTTTTTAAGCACGTTTGGAAAATATAAGGGGAGAAAATGTAAGCACAAAGTACTTGAATTTTAGACTGATTTTTTTTATCAGCACCACACAAAGTGGTTCTTGGATTGTATGTCATGCAAAGGTCAGATTGACTGTGGATTGAAAGATGCTGAAAGCACTGTGGCAGTTGATGGAAATGAAAGCTAGGTTGAGAGGAGCCTTCTGCTCATGTTCTGCACTGGGAGCAATATCAAAATATTCAATTGGTTGTGCTAGTACTGAGATGCTGGGTATAATACTACATGCACTTTGGGATCCAAGAGTTGTGCTTTCTTCCCACCACAGCTGCTTTGACTTCTTTGTCACTTGCATAGCTTCTTGTGTCTATGTCACTGTAAAACCAGGAACATTTTAGTGAGGTTCTCATTGTTCTTCTGTTTTTAAGGCTATCTAAGATGTGTAAATTGTTGGCAAATGCCTGTTTGTGCTGTACTGCTGGGAGGCCTCTTCCAATCATAATGCCTTAAGAACTGTGGTGCAGCAGCTATTTCTTATTACGAAGGATACTGGCCATAAAGTTTGAAATTAAAGTCTGAATTTGGTGCACAAACAACGTCTACTATGGAAAGCAGGATTACTGTGTAAAAGAGCATTGACAATTCTGTACCATCATGGAGCTTTTCTACAAAAAGACAGAATAATAATTTCATGGATTGCGGGATCTACCTGGATTCATAGTGGCAAGATAGAGGGGATTATTCTAAATTGTTTTGAAGATCAGACAAGACCTTGGGAAAAAGCAAGGAGGGTAATTCTTGGTCTCTGAAATCAGTTGTTTTTATTCACTCTATGGGGAGATTTAACCCACAGAAAAAGAAATACCCATTTTTTCCTTTGTGAACAGTTCACCAGAATAATGCCAAAAGAATGGGATCATCCCCCATCTCCTCACATCAGAAGTGTTGGATTCCTTAGGCTTTGTATATTCTAATGATATTAAAGTGTTTGTGACTTCATGGCCACCATGGAGTCAAGCTGAGGTGGCCTTGGAGGTGATCTGTGTTCCTGAGATGTGTGGTCCATACCACGCAGGCTTAAGAATGCTCTTCATGCTGCAAATGTTAGCCTTAAAGCCTGTTTTATTTATTCTGACTGTTTAAACCACTATCTGTTTTTGAACATGGCCATTTTTTATAGATTGTGGAGATCATTATTTGCACAGTTATCTGTTCTCTCGTTCATTTTCAACTGTTTTTGTTATATACATATGAAGTACTTTGGATCCAGCAGAGTTCATAGAGTACAAAGACTTGTGCTGGAAAAAAATATTTGCATTTCGCTAGCATTCAAGAGAAAGGTCAATAAAATAAAGCAAGATGAGAAATCATGGGGTGAAATGCTGGCCCCACCATAGTCAATGGGAGTTTTGCCATTGTCTTTAGTGGGGGCCAGAATTTTAGCTGTGTTGCCTCAGATATGGAGAATGACTCCTTTTCGTCCACATATTTCAAGCCTTAGGAGGCAAATGGAATAGAAATAAATCAATATCCCATCAGAAATGCAGATTTCACCTTATCCTCTATGTTTCTGAATCCATAAAACATAAATTCCGGACGAACTTTGAACTCTCTGTTTGACTTAGGTTTTTGTTATTCCTTTGAATTTCCAGAGGACTGACTGTTACAGAGGTTGCCAGGACAGGCTCTATAGGTGGAATAACCTGAACTACAGACATACAGAACATTCTTATAAGATGAAAGCGTTCCTCTTATAGATCCAGGACTGGACAGGCTGTCTGCTCCACACAGTAACAAAGACTGAAACCATATTGGCATAGTGCCTGATACAACACTAAATGCTTCCCTGTGGCTTTCTACTCCCATGGAGAAAGAGCAAGGAAATCAGCAGGGAAACCAGTGGAAGTCATGGTTTGACAACATCAAAGAACAGCTTGGACCCTATCCTTATAGAGAGAAAAAGGTTGCCAGGATCCCATGAGTTGGCTGACTAATAAGTGAAATGCTGCCAATGCTCCGATTCAGGACGGCTTGGGGTGACCCAGTGAGTGATGGCCATCGCTGGTGGAAGAAGTTAACAGAAAAAAGCAGGGAGATAAAGAAAAATAACCAAGCAAATACAGGAATTGGGATCTCATAGGAGCACAGAGGGAGTTGTCTCTTGAATCAGAAACGTCTGTTAGTAGTAAGGTCAACAGTGACTTCTGAGAAGCATTTGCAACATTCGTTACCGCTTCCGTCCTCTGACATAGACACATCAGCGTGTGGTGTTATTTGTCTTGTCCACACGAATCAGAATAATGGACAATGTGGCAGGGAAAGGCGGAAAATACATCATTTAAGAAGCAGGACGGCCAGATGTACATGAACACTGGGATTTCACATAACGCACGTGGGTCAGCCCCTTCCAGTTATTATAAACAGCCTTGTGCTCCTTTATGAAGACCAGATCCTCAGTGAGGTCTGAGTGACTTGATTTGCTCATCTGTGCAAGAGAAAGTGGTTAGAGCAAGACATGGTGCTGCAGGGCAAGGGACAGGCAACTGCCTTTGGGTAAGAAGGGCTGATGATTGATGACAGTACTAGATGATCTTAGTGGTCTTTTCCAATCTTTATGATTCTGTGATTCTAAGAAGGATCTTTGTGAACATATACTGCATGAATGACTGCTTAGGCTGTGCAGGAAATGCTTCCTAGTCCTCCAAAAGTGGAAAAATCTACTAAATCAGCCTAAATGAATTGGGTGAAAGCTACTGCAGCCTTAAGATTTGCTGAAGTGGGATGTTAAGATGAGCAGGGTGGCTCTTAGTTTGCTGTAAGTCCTTCCTCAGTGCACCGATATGCTCTGTCTCTGCACCTCCTGGATTTCATCTCACACTGAAGAGCACTGCAGGACCTGGATTCCCTTGGAGGGAACCCCAATGCAGCACTGAAGCCAACACTTAAGTGAGAAGAACGATTCTACTGGAGAATCTCTGACCACAGACATGCATGCTGCTGGCTCATGGGTCTTGTTTTACCTAGATCATGGGATGACCAATGCAATAGGGCTGCAGATCTGTGCACAGCCTCCTTATATTTTAGAAGAATAACTTCCCTGTATTTCCATTATTCTGATTTTTGCCTTTTTCTGTTTAAATTGTCAGCTCCTTGGAGAGGTTTGTACAGCACCTATTGCATCAGAATCGTGATCTCTTCTGAGGCCTCTGAACACCGTGGTAATATAAATAATAAGAACGCATTTATCAAAGCATACAAAGGAAACTCTTTGTGCTTTGATTTAAAGCATGTAAAATGAGTCTTGGAAAACATTCCTTCAAAGGAGTAGAGGATTAATTAACACTTGCACAGCTCGCTGTGACCACAGGCAGTGCTGGGAGCCCTGTGCACAACTGCATTACCTGCAGGAGCATGGGCAGGCACCAGATCCTGCAGGGCATCTCCTTGCTTTAACTGGTTTGCTTTTATGCACCAAGAACACCCAATGGAAACCAAAGAGGCACACACAAAACTATGTTCTATTTAAAGAAATTGGGAAGGAGTAGTTTAACATTCTTGACTATTAGCATACCTATTCCTAAGCTTTGATACGTTGCTGCATATTTGATTACCATTCTCTTTCAAAAACTTCAACCCAGAAATTCCCTCCAGGATGACATCTGAGGGACATGGCTCTCTGCAGCTGTGAGGTGTCCCCATCTTCCCATGTGCCATCTGGTCAGAGCTCATCAGTCTTCCTTGATGACAGACTCAAGAGTTGGAGTTTATCGTCTCAGCTGGTTTGAATTGCAGAGCATGAGAAGGAGGGATGGTTTTCCAGCTTTTAAGCCAGGGTAATTTGTTTGCTTCTTTTTTTTTTTTTTTTAACTGCAAAAATGGTTTAAATCCATCAAGTCACTCCTCTAGTTATAGAGGTGCAATAAATCCTAATCTGTTTGGACTCAATTTCCGATTAATTTTTTTGCCAAGCACCCTACCAAAAATGGATTAATTTAAAGCTGTGCGGAGAAAATATATATAGAATTTTACAACAGCCATTTTTTTTAGCTGGATTAAAAATTTTTTTGTACGCATGTTTGAATCATTATAATAGCAATAAAAAGAATAGGCAATTACATTGCCTGTAAAGAGTCATTAGGAACGGAAATTTATAAAACCCTGCAATTAATGTTACTACATGAGTATATACACATGCACATACACAAATGGACTTGAAAAAATATGAATACAGTGGATAAATATGGGATCCGGAAAGAAAAGGAGGCTGTGCTGGAGTCTGAAAGAGCTGTCTTCTAGCCTTATTGGATTGAAACCAGATGATCTTTGAGGTCTCTTTCAACCCATGCCTTTCTATTTATGAAATCCTAGTAGTCTTGAGGAGCATCTACCATGTGTAGATGTGGTACTTGGGATGTGGTTTAGTGGGTGTTATAGGTGGTAGGTGGACAGCTGGACTAGATGATCCTAGAGATCTTTTCCAACCTTCATGATTCAATGATTTTGTGATTATGTTCCCCCAAAAAGAAATCCATGCTGTGCATGGAGCACAGCTATGCAGCAGAGCCTCAGGCAGGGAGTAATGTGGCGTGTCTGGGTGTGAAGGAAGAGCGTGTCACTGGAATGCAAGGAGCATCCCACTCTTGAGTGGGAATGCCCATGTCCCCAGACCCTGAGAGCTGGACATAGGGGTTAAAACAAGGAGAGATCAGTCATACGCATGCAACCTGCCCTCATTTCTCAACTGATCTTTGTATAAAACTGTGAATGCCAGGGCTCAACATTTATTGTCTGCAGTCCCAATCACTGTCTCGAATCAGGGACAGCAAATAAACACTGTTGGCCTGAAAGACTCAGTTGTCTGCAAAGAGCTGAGTGTTTCTATGTGGGAGTGTTTATGAATGCACTGTGGCAAGGAGACAGTGAACAACACAAGGTTAGAAGGCAGAAATACACCTTTTGGCAACCCAGGAGCAAACCCAGCCTGACACAGGGTTTTTTAGCATGTGTGCTGATGATGGGAAAGCAGAACTGGTGTCATCTCTGCTCACCCCGCTTCCACCTCTCCAGGGAAGTATGCTCAGGAAAAATAGGATATATATTGCAAGAAGAGAAACCGTGGAGAGCAATGGGCTCCCGTCACCTGAGAGCAAACAGGAGACCTCCGGCCTTCCCTGCATGTAGGTGGTCTGGGCTAGTTTAAATGAATGCATTGGAAATGTAAAGAAAAAGGCCAGGGGAGAAAAGCATCCCTCTCTCACTCAGCCATCACAGCACAAGAGGATTATTCATGAACTTATACTTTAAAAGCATTGTCAGACCTTGAGGCCAGTTGTTGTATTATAAAAGGTGAAGCTCAAAAGTTGAACGTGTGGATTCATTTAAATGCTCAATTTGAAGAAGTTTTCCAAAAAAAAAAAGTCAAACTTCAAGAAAAATAATCTCAAGTAAGATATTCTTGCCAAATTCATTCAAAGGACTTTTTTTGCCTCCTATCAGCCGCTCTTGTATCCAAGGACAACGTTATTTTCCCATTTTTGGAAGAGCTTTGGATGGATGTTTGTTTATAATATCTTATTAGAATTTGCTAAAATATTTTCAGCGTAAGACCCATGGCGTCAACTCATCTTTCCTCACTAAACCAATAAGCATGTATTAAGGCGCAACGCGTTGGGCTTCCTGTTTACATCCGCAGATGGCAAATTAATGCTTGCTCACTCCTCCTCTTCATTAATCTCTCCTTTTCTCACATAATCCATAAATGAAGCCCAGATGGAAAGAATTAGCTCAAAATCTCTCCTGCACCCCCCACCAAAAAAATAAAATAAAATGCTGGAAGAGGAGTTTTGGTAGCACTGATTACACTGCAAAGTAGTTCTGTAATTCTCCAAGTCCTGAAGTATATCGCTGTCTCCCAGTCTCCATATCGTAGAATGATAGAATGGCCCGGGTTGAAAAGGACCACAATGATCATTTAGTTTCAACCCCCCTGCTATGTGCAGGGTCACCAACCACTAGACCAGGCTGCCCAGAGCCACATCCAGCCTGGCCTTGAATGCCTCCAGGGATGGGGCATCCACAGCCTCCTTGGGCAACCTGTTCCAGTGCGTCACCACCCTCTGAGTGTAAAACTTCCTCCTAATATCTAACCTAAACCTCCCCTGTCTCAGTTTAAAACCATTCCCCCTTGTCCTATCTCTATCCACCCTCATAAACAGCCGTTCCCCCTCCTGTTTATATGCTCCCTTCAAGTACTGGAAAGCTGCATCACATATGGGATGTACTGCTATGTTATAGATTATATATGTGTTATAGATTATGTATTATTGTTTGTATGCTACTTCTCTGCTTAAAAGACCAGGGATATTAAATACAAAGCCTTGAAAGTATGAAAAGCAAGCAGCTAGAAACTAATGGGAACTAATCTGAAACCAGCGAACCTAGAGAAGAGACTCCCAAACAACAGATATGGGGTTGAAATTCTCAAAGTCCTACAAAACTTGACTCAATGTAGGTTGTAGGCACTTACACTGTTTATGTGCTTCTAACACTGGTCTTACGTATAAAAATATGTTCTGCGTTTAGTTTTCAAGGCAAAAACTTGTTATGAGATGTCTGTGATTCCTTCTGCTGATTGCTTCTTGGAAAGCTTTGTATAACGTGAGCATGTTCCTGAAGCAAATGGGCTGGGAAGAGCCGTGTCCAGAGCCCTTTCAGCCTCGCACAGAGATCAATGCCAGCAATGATTTCTTCTATCTAACCTTGGTACCAAATCTCGTGTCTGTTAGGACACTCTGTCATATTAACAACATTCACTTTACACACTTGAGAGTTCTTGCTGTGCTGTCCCACCTCTTGCTCCACTCAACCCTCTTCAGCTCCAGAGATGTTCACGGATAGGAACATCGCACAGCATTCATTTCTAGCCTTAATGGTTGGTTGGACTAGGTGATCTCAGCAGTCTTTTCTAACCTTAATGGTTCTGTGAACACCTTAATGGTGTTCTATTTTATGCAACTGCAGTGATGTCATGGCCAATTCCTGATCATTCTGACTCAGTGCTTACCTAAAGGCATTCCAAACACAAATGCATCAAAGGGAATTAAAGAACTCACTCAGCCACACGTTCACCTCCTTCTAGTAAAAACAAAACCACAGATGAAGTATTTTAATCTGTAATTATTAAACCACTTTAAGGAGTGACACGATGCCAGCACGCGTGCTGCTGCCTGCCCTGAGCCGCCCATGAACCCAGGGAACACGGCAGCACTGAGTCTGAGTGCTGGAGCTGGAGTCCCATAAGGCAGAAATTGCTCTGCAGAAAGAAGAGCTTTGAAACTGTGAGCCAGGGGATGAGCTGATGGGAACACAAAGCAAGAAGTCACCTCCTTTGGGCCCTAGGCCACCATACGCACCTCGAGGTAGGGCATCTTCCTGCACTGTTTATACAGGAGTTAGTGGCTCTATGGAGAAATGGCATTTTCTTTAACAGCTGTTGAATATGAAAAGCTGAAAGATCAGATTTGTCATGAAAATTGCAACGCTTGCAACAGCGGCTTAAAAAATATGAGTGGCTTAGGGGTCCTTTGGATTTTTTATTTTATTCCACGAGCATTGTAATAGTCAGAAATGTTGTTGTGGTGTTTGAATGTGAGGGTTGTATTTCTAAGCATTTTTTCTGTTTAACTTGAGCAATGCCCTCCTTGGTGAGAAGTCTGCGTGGGCAATGAGGAAAACAGATCCAAACTGAACCCAAGAATCCAAGTGAGCAAAAGAAAATGATCAAAAGTGCAGGAGTAAACTCAGTTTAATGACAAACTGTGATCTTTGCCATGACCATCAAAAAAAGGGGGGGAAACCTGGAAAATAAAGCATTTGCAAAAAAAATGTGCAAAGAAAATACTCAAAACGTGTTCACTAAGCATCAAGGCAGGATCCATTGGAAGGCTTTCTTTGTTTTTCATTAGTTCTCATCTGCAAACGTTCTGAAATAAAAAAGGGAAAGGGAAAGGAAGAGAAAAAGAAAAAGGAAAAGAAAAAGAGAGAAAAGGGAAAAAAAAGGAAAAGAAAAAGAAAAAGAAAAAGAAAAAGAAAAAGAGCTATTCAACTGAAGGCTGAGTTGTTAATTGCTGAAGGAAACAGTTTCCTCCAAGACTGATAAATACCATAGGGTATTTCAAACAACTGAGTAGTAAATCAAAGAGAAGTGCTGTTACATTATACAATGAAATCAAAGTGATTTGCAGAACCCTAAATGTTTCTTCATTATCCTTAATCCTATACCATTAAAGTAACGAGGAACTCCGATAAGGTTTTCAGACAGTGACAAGGAAACAGGAAAATTATGGGCATTTTTATTTAAAGCATTTCTCTTGGTGCTTTAGCTTTTAAATACAATGAAATATTGTAAATACTTCTATGAGGTTCTAATAAAAGAGGCTGTAAATGAACCTTAAGCTGAAAGCTTTGTTAAAAGTCAAGACCAGGATGGAGTCATGCTGCTATCCTTCTATCCTGGATTTAAAAATATATAATTGAATGTATTGTAGTATAGTAGGTTTTTTACATGACAACAAATGAAGAATATTTTAAAAACTAAAAGTTATTTTTCAGCAGCACAAAAAATATTATTAAGAAGGAGGTAAGTAAACATTATTTTTTGTGAGCAGTGTAGAGAAGACAAGTGTATGTTACGAGTTAGTTTCCTTCAAAGATAGATCTTGAGTACTTTCAATACAGTGCATAAAAGGCACATTACACTAGATCTCTGCCATATATTGACATGCACATTGCCACTTGTAACGATACATTAGAGCTGAAACACTCAGTGCATGTGCTGGGATGGAGATCACACCTACTTTTGTACAACCTGGTAGTGTGGTGGGGAATGTGTGTTACGCTTTCTTTGTGCTACAGCCACACTGACAGTGTCAACACTGATTTTTTCATCAATATGACCACATGTATTTGTAAAAAGACGTGGAAAGCTACTTCTCTCTGCATTTCTGCATAAGAAGTTCCTTTTTTCCCATTCAGTGCTGCCTGTACAGCTCTGTGTGAGTCCGGAGCGGCGGCGATTGGAGGGCACTTATTTCCAACCATGCTCTAAGATGAGATCGTGGACGAATCCCGGTCACTGTTACCCAAACCTGGATCGTTTAATCAACCCCATGCTCCCAAATGAGAGAACACTGCTTTAATTCTTCTGAGCTGGATTAAAGGGAACACATGCCAATGGCCCCTCGCGGCAGTGACAGAGCGGCCATAACTCACTGCTACCAGCGAGCTCCGACTATTTATTTATCGAGTTCAGCCAACAGACTTCTAAGTGATTTAGATGTTCCCCAAGATAAAAACAGTGGAGTAGTCAGGGGCTTTGCAAATCTAGCGTTGCATCAGCAGCTGAAAGGGAACAAGAGGGAGGGCAGGGAGGGGGAAGCAGCTTGTGCGTAAATGAGCACGTTTCGGTTTTCTTGCTGACCGATATTAGCAAAGACAGTGAGTTGTGCTGTTCTTTAGGCACGTCCCTTATTTGTTTTCAGTACAGAAAAGGAGACAGTATAGGGAGGACGGGACTGAGCAGCACACGAGATGCCAAATCAAAAGGCAAGTTAAAAATGGCAAGGATTTAAACAAGGGAGGCCTTGGGGAGAGGGAAAAAAAATAATCGGTTCCTAAAGGGAATAAAAACGTCACCTTCAGAGGATGACAGGAATTCTCATGTAGGGGATTTAGCAGTGAAGGACAGATCCCG
>JACDJE010000160.1:4611524-4829777 GCA_016647715.1 Pavo muticus | reverse complement strand
CCCCTTTTTTTTTATTACTTAAAGGCAAAATATATGTTAAGCCTGACAAGCATTTTTGAACTTTGAACTCTCTGACCTTTGAAGCCTCCAAAATGAACCTGGGCTGACTCCGAAGGAATGGCAACAAATGGCAGTCGGCCCCTCTGTTGGCTTCACCTCTCCTTAACAATCCATGCAAGGAAGGCCCCATTTTGCCCCACTTTGCACCTTTCCTCCCTCTTTCCTCCTTCCCTCTTCTGCTGCCTGGGGAACATGAGACAATCCTCTGTGGTTTATGGATATTTTCTGAGTTTAGAGGTATCGAATAAAAAATATATATATCTCATGGAAATGGGAGCTTATCGTCCCATCGTGAGAACAGTAAATGCCAGACTTCGCCCTTAAACCTGGAAGTCTGCAACAGACACGGTGCAAGAAGAGTGAAGGGAAAGCACACGGAGCAAAACCTCTCACCTCTTGTACTCTGGGTTTGCTGGAGCATTTCTGTGTTGAGAAAAAAGAGAACGATGTTTGCATCTCCTCCTGAGTGTTGCTGCTGTCTCCCTACCTGTCCTACGTCCTCATAATGTGTAAAATAGTGCCATCTACTGACACTGCATTTCAGTGCTCTCTCCAGATGGCTCCAACAAGTGCTGGCACTCAGCAGACCTCAAGAGCTGATTTTGTATCCCTTGGTCACTGCGTTAACTCTCTAACATGCTGCTTGGGTGGCACTAAAGCAGCCACAGTCCAACGATTGAGATGAATGTTAGTTTCTGATGACACCAAAGTCACAGGGTAAAAATGAGCTTAGCCCCAAAGGTAAAAATCTACTTTGCTATCACCTTGCTTGTAACTGCCATCATCCAAAGGCCAACCACAAAAGCAACCCAATGTTGCACGTGCTCACCCAATACCAGTGAGGGGGGGTTATTTTTAAATACATGCATAACTCAAGTTTTTAAAGTATATAAACTGTATGGAAGGTGTGCACTCATCTCAGGACAGCCTCAGTTTTGGTATAGCTTGCACAACCTATTGTGTTACTTCCCAGAAGGCCTTTTCCCATTTCCCAGCAGATCTACCCCAAAAGCATCCTTTGCTGCAACTCCTCTGTGGGTGAGGTACACGTAGCCCTCCCAGGCTGGCTCCTGCAAGCTGCTCAGCTCTCCAATCCCTCCTCCATCCTCCCACCCATCACACTGCAGCACGCTTTGGCTCCTTGGCCAGAAGTCCTGACGTGACAAATGAATCTGTGTAACTTTCCACTTACCAGCCTCCTCAAAGAGGATATGCAAGCGTGTGATTATAGCACGTTATCAGATACCAGCACTGGGATTTTTCCCTCTCCTGTTGTTTTTATGATGACAATGAGTTGTTACAGTCTTTATTTTACAAGACAGCACTCATTGGCTGGGCCGGCAGAGCAGGGTCACTGATTGCTGTGACATCCCTGCAGGTATAAAGGCCGGTGATTTATGGCAGGGGAAATTCATATTAACCATAAATATCTTAATAACTAGCTGTGAGGGGGAGAGAGCAGGCTGTGCATCCAGCTCAGACTAATTGCTGTTTAATGGGCAGCGTCTAAAGCTCTCTGAAACAATGCTCCTGGCAGAGGGTGTTGCTGAGGTTACAGAAAGGGCTTTTAATCTGCGAGAGGAAACAAGGCACTGCGGTGCAACTGCTGCCCTGTGCTCAGCCCTGCAAGTCTGTGTCCCATGGGAGCTGGTTATCTCATGGCACACAGACGCTGTCTCCTGTCACTGGCCAATGGCTGGACCCATAACACCCGACTCCTTGTGTCCTCCCAGCTACCATGTGCCAAAAAGGTGCTTCGAAGCTCCCTACACATCAGTCTGGAAACTCAGGCTCTGGCTTATTTTGTAATGTTTCAGTGCTTTTCATCCAGGAAGACTTACAAGTAGCTTGAGGCTGAGTTGGAAGAGAAAGGTGGACATTGAGATGCTGTGGTTTGCCATACTGGCTTCCTTCACAGTCAGGTGGGAGGTCTGGAGACAGCTCTCCTCTTTATGATCACCCTATGGGCCCCTTGTCCAAAAAGAACTGCTCACCAGCTCATCCCATTGGTTTTGTGCTCTTATTGCAGGAAAGGCAGCTTTTTGGAGCAGTGCCTTCCCCCAGATCTCTACCTCCTTGCTCCTCTCTTAGCTCAGACTTCAAAGGAACCCAACCCCTGTGGCACTTTCACTGAAGGGGAGATAAATGAGTCTGGGGATTGTTCTCATTTTTTTTTACTTAAATCCCATGGCTTTTGGTTCCCAGGATCTCTTTCAACCTATAGGGAGGTTTCATCTGTATCACGTCTAAGCCAAAGGACCTCCTCAGGGTTTACCCCCTTATTAAGGTATTAATGAAAACAAAAGGACTGTGATGTGACCCACTGTTCTGCCTAGATGTAGGATCATTTACACTTTCTTTGAGATCAGCTGCCAGGAAGCACTGCTCGTATATTAAATGTCTCCTGCCTTTCTATCCAGGATCATGGCTGGGGTTCTGCACAGAAGTGAGTGATGAGGAGCTGCAGAAATGGTTCAGAGGTCTGCCTGTTCCCCTGGTCAGCCACGCTACGTGATGGAGTGTAGCTGAAAATGTTATTAATGCACCTACTGTTTCAACAATGCTTTTCAAAGTTCCCTGCTCTAAGAGTAGAACTGCTTACCACCGATGTTAGAATCGGAATTGTTTGAGTTGGAAGGGATCTTTAAAGCTCCTCTAGTCCATTCCCTCTGCAGTGAACAGGGACACCTACAGCTCCATCAGGATGTCCCTGTTCATCCCCATTTCTCACTTCTAATGAACTTAAAAATGAGCTATGAAATAAATGTTATCAGTATATTTGGACTTTGAAGTTAGTCTAAAGTTCTAGGAATACTCCACAAAAAAACATTACTTGGATCAGAACAAGATGTCCCCAAAGAGCAGAGGAGTTGATAAAACACTTGTCAAAGGAGACAAATGCTCCATTATGTTGTATTTATTTCCCAGCCTGCAGTTAGGCTGTGTGAACTGCTCACAGCCCTCACGAGGCCAGGCAGGCTCCCAGAGAGCCCATCCTCAACAAACCATAAATGTGGGCTGCAGATGCTGGTTTATGGGACAACTGCACACACCCAACAGATCCTCTCTGGTAAGTACAGAAAGTGTGGAGATGTTGCTCCTCCTTCTCTGTGTCTCTTTTTTTTTGCTGCTTGTCACTCCATTTTCACTCATCACTTCCCATTTAAGCATCAGTATCGACACACCAGTGTGCTGGCTGCAGATAACTGTAATTGTTTAGGTGTTCCAATCCTCTTGTAGTCTCCTTGGTATCACCCAGAAGAGTTTAACAAATCAGAACCTGATAGGTAAATTGCAGCCTTCATCACCATGACTTGCAAAATCAACCTCTTCCACAACCACCTGGAAAAAAAACCCAACCCCAATCTGCACAGCAAAGTGAACATTTCCTCCAGATATCATTGCCTCTGCAGCTCCAGCAAAAGTGATGGCAGATGCTGTCATCCCTTAGGGCTGGTTTTCATGGACTAAAAATCAGCTTTCTCAGCTCTTCTGAAATCAGGCTGCAATGCAAAACCTCCCCAAGTTCTTCTCAAACTGAAGTCACTTGTTTGTGTTGACAGCCAATTACCTGCATGAGCAATCTTCCCTGTAAAGTCACTTATTGGAAAGGAGCACATCACTTCCCTGCCCCTGTTTGAGTGATCAAAACAGAGATGGTTCCAGTGCAGATGCATATTTGCATTTTGGAAGCAAAGCCAATATGAAAGCACCAAGAGAATTAAGGTTGTCTGATGCACGTAGCTTCAACATGCTCCTGCTCCATGGCACACAAAACTTTGTGTCAGGAAACAAAAGGGTGGAGGACACATTGCTGCATCCTGGGTCCACCCTCCACCTCTTCCTCACAGAGATGCATCCACACAGGGACCCCAACATCCTCTTGTTCTGATTTGTGTTTGAGCACTGAGATAACAAATGCGTGATCACTCTGTAAAAAGTGAAATGGAGGTGGAAGTAGAATTTTTGGAGGGAGGAAATGGGTTTTATAGGACTGACTGAGGAGAGGTGAGCTCCAGGCATGCAGCCTCCATCTAGAGATGGACTAAGCTCTGCCAGTGTTGAGCTTGCCCGGTTTATTCCAGGAAAGCACTGACTTTTCTCATCTCCAATCTGGTTATGCAGTGTGAGAGCTGATGTTTAACCCAGGCTATCAGGAAACTGACCCACTATTTTTACCAACCAAGATGAAGACTGAGGGGTGGAGGTTCCCCGAACTGCTGTCATTAGATGATCTCCCAGATCCAGAGGTCCGGAGGCTTCCCTTAAGCACATTGCCAGCACAACCCAGCCATCTTCACCAGCTTTTCCTCTACTCAGCGATACCACAGCAGCCCCACAAAGCATTGCCATACCTACATGAGGTGAGTTAACCTTCTCTGGAAACCCATTCTGCATTGCAAGTGAGCAACTCCACAGCCCACACCTTATTTTTGTTCTCGGTAATAAATTTGCCTTGAAAAATTGCCCCGATAAATGAACGAGCAGATTCATGGCATGGAGGGTAATCCTCAAGGGGAATGGAAAGAATACAGTTTGGCAGTAAAACGCTGGGTAGTTGGTACATAAATTTCTCACAAGCATGAGGACAACTGGCAGGCAATGTCAAAGGCATTAACACCTACCATTGAGTGTAATTATTTCAGTCTGTTACCAGTCTCAGGGTTAATATGCATTTCAAAAACTCTGCGAGAAATCAAAGTCTGGGAGGTCTGTGCAAGCCATTTCAGGAGGCTGTAAATTTTATTTTAAAAGGAAGAATTTAGGATTGCATAAACAGTGAACATTTTTCTACTGAAGAGAAGAGCGTTTTACATCGTTGGCCTTAGCCAACAATCAGGTTGTCTTTTGCATTAAAAATCTTTAAATTCAAAATTACACACATGTTTCAGGGGAAAATAGCTAAGGTAAGACTAAAAGGCTAAGGGAGAAAGCCTCAGCAAAACGTCTCCTCCCACATACATGCTTTTCCCATTAAACGCAGTGTGTGGATTGTGATAAGACCCATTTGTAGATGATTTACTCATGCTGATTGCTCCTATTCCCCCCCAAATGTTATCCTCAGATACAGCCATCTCAGCTACCTATGACCACCAGGGACCTCGAGAGAAGCCAGCTCGTGAAAATGTCTTCATCCAAACAACAGCAAGTATAATACTTTAACAGCAGATGCAACAGGAAAAGCACAATTGATGGCTGCATGGAGGATTATCTACACCGGATATCCATCCTGCATGGAAAAGATATTTTGCTGTCAGTATTTTATAATACTCTTCTGAAATGTGGGGTACATATTCTGGTGTTTAGATAGCAACTGGTTCAAAGCTGACACAGTTACTACAACATGGTCATTTCCAAGGGACTTCTGCTATTCAAGAGGACTTGAGCATCAACCTCTTGGAAGGCTGAGAAATGCCCCATGGGAATCCCGTTCCCTACAATATCTTTCTTCTCCTTGCACTGGTTTTGTTGATATCTTGATTTTTTTAATTACTTGGGAATATTTTCTGCCAGATTATAAGTAATCTTATACAAGCTTTCTGCCATTGTAATATATTGCTTTGAAAGAGATGGTGCCATTTCATTTTAGCACCAAATGTTCAGTGGAAGATTTGGATGGGCTATTTATCAGGACTTCAAGCCACTTTGTCACAGTAACGGTGATGTGGCACTGCATGCTGAAAGCCTTTCCAGCCATGGCATCAAGAGCAAGAACAAATTCATCTCCTTGTGAGTTATTCATCATTCATTGTCAGCAGAGCCAATGGGCAGGTTAGCCTTCAGGTATTGATCACCTGTGAAATAGGTTCAATCTCTGAAGAGTGAGGCTGAGAAAGGTAATAAAGCACTCTGAAAATTATCTTCCTCCACTGCCTACAGCTCCCACCACCATCTGTTTGTGCACAGGAGGATGTAATTCCTTGTTTTCCTGTGTATGAATTCACCAAGATTAAACACCATGAGCTAAATCCTCATCTGAAGGAAGCCAAATTCTGTGGGATAATGTTGATTTACACCAGCTCAGGAGCTAATCCTTTGAATCTGGACAGATCTTTGAGTAAAATAAAACCAACAGCAGCAATTCACTGGGAAAAAAACAACCCCAAAAACTATAAATAGATAGATTAAATGATGCCCAGAAGGAGAAAGAACTCCCCTACCCAATATCAAAGCCTAGAGCTATAGCCAAAAAGCAATGGTATCATTCAGGGGCAGATGAAAGAACATGTAAGTTCAGCATGATGTCATGGCTGTTTATGCAGTTAAATCGCTCTTTATCATACACCAGACACATAATGACTTTCTAAGGCTCCCACTGGACGGATGGTCCGTCTCTGTAATAAATGTTGACAAGTTTTATATAAAACTGTATATCACTTTCAATTCCCAGCGTAGCCATTTGAACCTGTGATTAATAACCTCACAAATCTTATCTGTTTGAAAATAAGAGGAGCTGGGTTTGTTTCCTTCAGATTAGGGTTCAGGGCTTAACAACAGGAAAATAGCCTGCTGAGATCACTCTGGTTTTCATGGCACATAAAAAGTAAAAATTAAGAAAATAGAATTTAAAAATACGTTAAGCACTCGTATCGCAAAGCAAATAAGATACTTCATGAGTAATGATAACATTGATTCATGGAGTCTGTGACCAAACAATTGTTTTATATCAGGCAGAATAACCGTGATCGGAGAGATAGGCACTTGTACATTTAAATTAAAGCACTAATTGGCCGATAAGATGTACCGCAAAAAAATAATCTCCAGACTCAAATGTCTTGGTGGTTTGTCAAAGTGAAATGAGAAAGCTTTGGGCAAAGATAGAGGGCAAAATGGGGAAAGAATTTGGGATCTCAGGTCCAAGTCAGGCCTGGATATGGTTGGTATCCAGAAATGGGACAAAAGAGGGAATCTTTGTGGATCAGAGTCCCTGGGATGCTGCTGTATCAAAGGCAACATTCAGGCAGTGGTAAAGCTGGTGGAAGATGGGCGATTGCTTTGGCTTAATCCAAGCGGGAGGACTTCCTGTCCTCACCCACTGCTCCTGCTCAACCAAGTGCAGTTGTAAATGTGTTTTGTTTCAGGCTTAAAACTCAGTATTTAAAGTATTCCTACCATGCCCTCTGAAAAGAACCATCTCTGAACCTCAACAATTCTATCCTCTTCTTCCAAACTCCCCCACTACCATTTTGCACCAACAACCAAAGCCACCAGTCACCAATGGCTGATGAAAAATGCTGATGAATCTGTTTCCCTGCAGAAAACCACCAGAAAAGGATGAAAAGGAATGCATCCAATCTGTGTTTTTCCCCTGGTGTGTATCAAAATGTATTCATCTGAAATATGTCTTCTAGTTCGGTTTTACATAGCAATTTTTCCTGAGAAATCAGGCACTCCATGCCAAGATTTTAATTTATTTGGAAATGCAGCTTTCCACCCAAAATTGTCAGCAGATTTTCTCTTAAAAGTGCTTAGAGTTATTGCAATATTAAAAAGAAAAATTACCTTGCCTTTGACTTCCACACAGTGAGCTACTCATGGAGGCTGGAGATAAGCACTGAGAACTGAGTGCACTCCTTAATTATATCTCCTTGATATAAAACTTCTTGCATGCCTTTGGTTTTATGGCACTTCCATGCAGTCAGGGCAGGGATGAAAAGAGCCACTTTTTCTCTTTGTTCAGTGAGAACTTTGAGTGTCACCAACAATTCACATCAGTGAGGGAAGCATGGAACCAAAAACATGAGGTGGTTTGTGGAAAATGTGAAAAAGATTTGGGAAAAAAGCCACAACTTATTCCTGCATTATCAGATGGATGTAGACAAAAGGATCTGGGGACAAGAGTCGTCCCTTCCGGGGCCCAGATCTGATCAGGTTAACACATTTTTTTTTGGGGGGGGGGGGAATTACTGATTTATTTATTTTTTGAGTGTTGTTTTTCAACCATTGAACACCTCCTCCTGTCAGCCTGACAAATGCTCAATAGGCCCCAGGTTTCCATTAACCAGATGGAAATTTTCTGCTTTGTGACAGTGGAAAGAAAATTTCACTGAAAAATGAGGGAAAAGAGTCAACAGAATCAGTCTATATTGATAGGTTTTTAGGATGAGAATAGCACATTCCTGGTTAATAATGAATGTGTGGGAATACAACTTAGTCCTGCTGCTTTTATCTGCCCTCCGATAGCATCCATACTGTCTAAAAAAATAAAAAATATAAAGAAAAAATACCTAGAAACTCTTAAACCCATTTTGGTCAAATGCAATAAGGCAGCTGCATAAACCTGAATGATTTCGTTGCTCACCTTCAGAATATAAAGATCATTACACACAAACAGAAAAATTGTAAGATGTGGTAACATGAAAAGGAATGGAAGTTGTCATTTGCTTGTTCAGCAACACAGAAGCAGGAGCAGCCTTCATGCTACCATGGATCACCAATAGCACAAAAGTGGGTGAAAGTCTGGGAAATTAATGCGTCCTCTCACTAATGCAAACATGTAGCATGGAGGAAACAAATGTGTTTGTCCACGAGAGGTCTCCAGAGCCCTGTGTAATCACAGGGTATTCCCATGAATTCCTCTTCAGTGTTGAATTGAGAGGGGTGTTTGAGATTTGGTCAGCTCTGCTCACCAATGCACCTTTGGAGTGGGAAGATCTAGAGGCATTAGAGATCCCCACAGCTATGGACACGTGGTGATGGGTTAACCATAATCCTTCTCTGTTAATGTGTCTATAGTATAGCACTGAGACAGGAATGGGCTGAAACCGTCATGTTCAGATCCCCACAGTCTAATGCAGAGGGAGCAGCAAGTTTGAGGACCTCTGCCCACTGTTTTCCCAGGGGGCTTTGGATGCTCATCTCCCCTCATCAGCTCATGGGAAACCCCATGTGAGCCCCTATGGAGCCAGTCTGTTTGTTCTTTCTTAGCTGGGAGAAAGAGGATGGATGGGAGATGTGAAGAAGAGGCAGGCAAATGTCCCCAAAGGGGAAAACCAGCATGCAGCCATGCTCTTCCAGCAAAACACACATTAGCCCACAGTTCAAGAAAGCAGTAAAGGAAGGGAGTAAATATTTCTCAGTATTCCCAGTTTCAGGCAGTGATTTTAGGGGAGCTGCATTGCTTGATTACATATTCTACAAGTTTTGGAGCAGTTTCCTTAGAGCCAACATTAGCATTAAGATTCGTCTTGACTCTCTCTAGGACCAGAACAAAGCAGCACAAAGCCCAGCCAGAAGGAGCAAGACACTGAAGGCTGTCATGGCATTCACAGATAAGCAGGAGAAAAGGTATTTTTGCTTGTGAAAGTGTCTTACCTGGTATCAAATCTCTGGTCAGCCAATGATGGGTGAAGAAAATGAGAAGTGTCAAGTCTTTTTTGAAATAGTTTTACCTGGAGACCACTAATATGCTAGAGGATATTTGCCAAAGATGCTGTCTTAGAAGATGAGTGGCTACTTCAGCAATTTCTCTGCTGAAATAGTGGGAACTCCCTAAAAGCTGTTGACCTCTCAAGCTTGTCAACATTTTGAATAGTTTGCACAGTTGTATTGCTGGAGCATTAATTTTGGCTTCCCTACAAATATTTGTCCTTCATGCACCTTGCAGGATCATCGCACAAAGTATATTACTATTCAGAACATCCAGAAATCAAATTAAGCTTTGTTTGTATAATTGATAATCATGTCTGCTCTAATCAGTTACTGACCAGGAAGCAGAAGAATTACTAAACATTAATATATTTAAATCTCCATCCAAGAAGACTTTTCTGAAAGTATTTACTCATTATATTGCACTGAGTGACATTGGTTAGTGGGCATGGTGGGGATGGGTTGGGGTTGGATTGGATGATCCTAATGGTCTTTTCCAGGCTTAATGATTCTATGGGCACATTCTGAGAATTTATTCTCACTACATCACAAGAAAAGATTGTTTGGGTTTTTTTTTTCCTGTTTGTTTAAACTGTAAGTCGCATACTGTTTGCCAGTTCCATCCTTCACTTCCAGAAGGATGTTGTTTCTTCAGCCTCTTCTCAGCAAAGGGAAGGACAAAATCAAGTCTGTAAAAATGATACCCCACAACATACAGCTCCGTGCTGCAGGACCTCATTCTTCCTACCAATCTTTTTACCATCCTGAGAACAAAGAAGAAATCAGAAGAAATGAATTAAACAGTTCATTTAAAAGACAGCAGAAGATTGTTTTGCTGCATTCCATTTTTTCTTAGCTAGTCACTGTGATTGGGATTCACAGATCGTATGGCTGGAGGAGCACAGAAGCTGTAATGGGCTGAATTAGCAGCGCTTGTACCAAGTGCAGATGCTCTCTTAAAAGCCATGTAAGCATAGATGGAGTATGGATAATGATAATCATTGTGAGTTTGAGCTACGGCGTGAAACATGAACTGCCTGCAAAGAGTGGAAAGGGGCTCAGCTTTCTCTCACCACAGGCCATAGCTCAAGACAAAGCACTTTGAAAGTTCCAGCAACCACTTATGTCCTTTTTAATTGTTAAGATTCATCAGATAATGCCTTGAGGACAGTAGAATTCAGCACTACAACTTTTAAAGAGGAACAAAATAAACCTTTACCTCCTCCAACACGTATTCCACCAAATCCCCATTGGCTGTCATAAGTAGAGCATAAATCTCCATAGCTAATACCTTTGCATATTCTTCCTTGGAACTCTTTTCTCTTGCTTCCTTTACCAAAAATGGAAGCAAATCCCTGCAAGACAAACACTGTGCACTGAGAACAGGGGCTCAGCACACCCGCTCAGCACCAGCTTCCTCCCATCACGACCCCGTGCAGCCTTCACAAAGGCAGAGGCCCCCAGAAGATCTGGGCTTTGAACAATGAATGCCTTAAGTGTGGTTTTCAACTTTTCTTTTTCTTTTCCTTTTTTTTTTTCTTTTTCTTTTCCTTTTTCTTTTTCTTTTTTTCTGATTTGTGGACCATTAAAAACGATCCTGCAGGGACACAGGATACCCTTTAAAATATGGAGATTTCTGCATAGCATATGTGAACTCTTCTTTCTTTCCCCTCTTTCATGGAGCCCCAGGGAGCTGCTGAAAACGCCAGCCCTGGGAGATCAAACAAGACCAGGCTCTGTGAATCAGACGGGAAACAAATTCAAGAGACAAGACCCCAGCGGAAACACCCTCCGGAGTGGTTCGAAAAGACAAATTGGAAGTGCAAGTCCCAGCAGACAGCAAAACCATCCCCAGCTCATGAAAGGAGAAGGCAGCAACCTGAGGTGATGCTTTTCTGTGGGACTGCATTGTTGATGGGAGCAGAGCTTCCCACCAGTGTCTGTGCTGTGGCAACATGAAAGGCGACGAGCACATATGGGTGCTCTCCTGCTCCTGTACATATTCAGCCATCCATGCACAAAAATTGCCAAAGATCTTTGCTCTTTAGTTGGTGTGAGATCTGGAATATACTAAGTTTATATTGCTAACTCTTGTGTATTTACGAGAGCAAAATGAGTGTTACAAGAATTCAGCCCAGACTGGTCTTTGTGAAGGATACTCAGCACAATGAAGAACCTGAAGTTTCAAACTGATGAAGTCTTTGATGGTAATTAGCATCCACTTGGCCTGTCACAGCAGAAACACTTGCTGCTCTGGTTATGTCAGAGCTGGCTTTTATAAGGTTTGAAAGCAGAGATGATAAATGTGAATCCAGATCTGAGGTCTGCCTGTGAACATCACCACATGCCCTCTTGTAGAGTTGGACCTCTTTTACACCCCTTTCCACTACTTCCTGTTAGTGACAATGAATGTTTGAAATGATGCTACTGTCAAGTTGTAGTCCTCTGAAAAATACTTTAATAATTGTTGGTGCTGCTTTGTACGTTACCTTTGTAGAGTAGCATACAGCACTTTCATTATCCTATGGGGTATGTGATGAATGTTTTCTCTCTGAGACAAATGAAACGATATGGAAACAATGTACAAGGAACATTTTATCCACAGTTCACTAAGATGAGAGATAATTGATCTAATCATCACTTGTTTTATTGCTTCCATATTCTTTCCAGAATAACAGATTTTCCAGGAACAAAGTGCTGCACTAAATATCCAGATAATGCTAACTGCAGCTTGAACTGATCCAACCACCACCACAAATCCCAAAGACAGCAGTGTTTTGAAAGAAAAACCTTGGTAATACCCCCATGGTGTATTCAAAATGTACATTCAAAACAGAGGACTCTTCACAGCCATTGGGCTCTCCACAGAGCAAGGGGACAACTTCCCACCCACGGCATGCAACACAACCTCTGCAAAAATATTTGATCATGACACATGTCCCACCCTGAAATGTGTGAAGGCTGCTGTAGGTCTGTGAGTGCCCACAGGGAAGCTGAGACGAACGGGAAGTAAACTCCGGGGTTAACTTGTAAAGAATGCCGCTATAGAATTGGCTAGACAGCTCCTTCTCTAGAGTTTTCCCATGGGTAAAGCGCAGACCATAGCTCTTCCTTCCCATGAAAGGCACTTTGATCTCCCTTGATGAAATGCTTTATGTATTTTGGGAGTTAGCGTAATTGGTTGTGATGGCTCAAGGCTCTTCCTCATCCCCAAAACTCCTTTGTGTTGGTATTTGCTCTGAAAGCCTCACACAACACATGGCTGCTCTAAGTGCACGTCAGATCAAGAGGAGTGTATTTATGGCTTTGGGAAAACCTCATTACAGATCATTTAAAATATTCCATCTTCATTATGAAACAGGCTTTGTGTGGCTGTTTTGTCTTCATGCTAGCCAAACCCCATGTAGTCACAAGGCTGCCTGACACATACAATTAGCCCACCTCTGCATGAATGCTGGAGTAATTTGTCATGCAAATGGATTTTGTCTGTAGTTATTAGGCATTTTTCCCCTAAGGAGCGCACCATCAGGAAAGCCAAACGTTTCTCATCAGGGCTGGGATGCATACATATATCTCACATCTGCCTTTGTGCCAAGCAACTCTGATTTCCTCACCTCTCCTGAGTTAACGCCATCTATTCACAGCTGTTGTTTTGGTGTGGAGAGCGTGGTAAACGTGGCTGTATCTGAAAAGTCACTCATTTTGTTAATCTAATAGAGGAAGGAAAACATTCCTGGCATTATGGTTTTATCAGCTTATAAACATGTGGTAGAAGCCTACATGCCTTAGAATAACAGCAGAAACAAGACTGGGAAAGGAAACATTGAGATCTGGATGCTTTGGTGAAGACAACCAGCAGCACAGCACGTCGTGTAACCTCAGGGCTTTTCCTACTCCTCATCTCTGCAAAACATGATTAAACATTCCTACAAATTCAGGGCCCTTAATTAGTTTTTATTTTAATTCCTTATCAACATATTATCCACTTGAAGGAATTTCTCATGCTTCATCCCAAAGGAAGATTTAGAAAATTAATCAAAGCATGTCAAGTGTTCATAATTGGGGCCATTTTGCAGAAGGATAAATTACGTTTCCCATGGAAAGTGTTTCACAGAACTAGTAGCAAAGACCTAATGGCTAATTCTTTGAATGCAGTAGATCTTAAGTGAAGAGAACTGTCAGTGCACTTAAAGACATCCATGTTAAACAAACAGAACCAGCAACGACAAATCCTGAGTATGTTAATTTACATTGAGTGCAGAAAATAAAACTACGTTATCTCCTTCCTTCAGCAGTAGTAGAATCCTATCTAGATGTGTTGTGTCTTTCCCTTCAAGGTGCAAGCAAGAAGAGATCAAAGGCTTCCATCCTTCGTGCATAATTAAATGTTATAATTTTGTTAATTTACTAACATTTCTTTGATCATGGCTTGGATGGCTGAGTTTACATCAGCCTTTTCACAAAAGACAGTGTGAAGACTTTGAGAAATAATAAAGAATTTGAAAGACTCCGACTTCTAAGTTGAATGGCACCGCCTTAAAACTAATTGAAATGCCCAATGCCAATGTTTTCTCCTTGTGAGGGTGGTTTTTCACCAGTGCTTTGGCAGAGGCTGGCTAAGATTCCTTTTCAGCCGTGTTTTGAGGAGGGATATGGGCAGTTGTTTACTTGCAATTGAAAACTTCCAATTCGCATTTAAAAGCCAGTTTTATGGGGTGAGATCTCATCGTGCTACAGAGAGTTCCTCCATAGTCGTGACACCACAAAGGATATAAACTTACAACTTATTTTAGAAAAAGAAAAGACAAGCAGATGACAATAAAGGAAAAGGGAAAAAAAAGAAAATTAAGTTTTCAGGCCACAGGGCCGAAGGGGAAAAGTGAGGTCAGCTCTCAAGCAGAAGGGAAAATGAGGACATAGAGTTAGCCAAGGTGATGGAGCATGGACATGCCAGATATGCCCCAGAATGCAGAAACCTAAGTCTTGTGGTCACATGCAGAAGAAATCTCCACCTTGTTGGGGTCAGCACTGCTGTCCCACAGGCGATACAAGAGGACGCTCCAGATGAGCGTGGCACTCCTACTTTCCACTCTATATCTTTCCTGGAAAACATTATAAATATGTGAGGGAAGCTGCTGGGACATGTCAGATAAGCATCTCCACCCCTCGCTGCAGATTAAGAAAAAAAAAAAAAAGCCATTCACTGCTCAGCATATTTGGAAAGTCTGGTACACAGAGCAGACACCTCCAGATGTCTCCATCGGTGACGTTATTTATAAGTGGACCAAACAGCTCGTTAGGCTAATTGCTCCTGGAGGGATTTAACTCTATTGAGGAGGCTTGAACAGGGCTCAACTGTTCCAGAGCATTAGCTGCCACTCCTCTCTTTAATTTACATCCCTCATAAAATTTTATGGCCAGATTAGAATGAACTTCACTTGCACTGTGTTTTTGGTAAGGTTTTCGTGCTGAATAAAAGCAAAAATCAATGCTGCAACTAATTACAATCTCAACCAGGAAAGGAAAACAGCTCCAAATGCTGGTGGAGACCCCAAAAGCCCCCTAGGAGGGATCCCTTCAGAGGCCCTGCTTCAGGCACCTGAGCTCTTAGTATAAGAATGTTAGGAGAGCAACAGCAATATAAAACACCACAGTTTAGGGAAGAGCAATTTTGGATGGAATAAGACTAATGTGGCTTTTTATGGTAAACAAGAGGGAGCAGGAGGCAGTTGGGTTCCAGTAAATAGGAGAAGGGAGTGGGTGGTTATCAGCCACTTCGTCTGGAATGTGTTTGAGTCATTTGGCTCATTTTCATGGAGGGAAAAGTCTACTTTTGAAATAATTGGTTGCTTTGCAGAGATAATGCAGCCATAGCGTGCATTTTTTTTTTTTGATAGATTGTGGAACTCCCTGGGCTTTAGTTAATCAGTCACTTTGCTTCAATAACTGTAAAGCTAAGCCATAAATCCAAACAGGAAAAGGGCTTTTTTTTTTTTCCTTTTTTTCCTTCTTTTTGTCATTGAAATACAGTGTCACAGCTAATGGCCTTTATATACATGCATACATGAAAGACTGCAAAAAGGAAGGAGAATAAATAAGCCTAGTAAAATATTTACTGTTGTAGACATCAGTAGCCAAGGCCAGATTGATGGGAAATGCTTAGTTTGGAGGCTGACAGCCTCTAAATGACCTCGTTACCAGTGCCTGAATCTTGAAATTTAACATGCACGTGAGCTCCACTGGGACATGCAAGCATTCTGTGCAAGCATTTTGCCGTGTCAGGCACTGGCCCATTGACAGCAGCAGGAATTACAGGTGCTTGGTTCCTCCCAGATGTGCAAAGCAGGGATGCTGGAGAGCAACTCATCCTGCCCAGGCTCCAGCTGCCCCAGTTCGTGCCGGACGAGAGCAGATTGCATGCTACATTTCACTTCTGGCCAGGATTTTCCTCCATGTACTGCTTTTTTTTTTTTTGCTCAGAATTAATGCTTTTGAGCTGCAGAAGCATTTCCCAAGGTGGATTTTTCCACCGAGAAAGGAGCCGCAAGAGAAGGACCACTTCATATGGTCAAAGCGTGGAGCTTGGTAGATTTATTTTGAATTAAATAAGTTCTTCCATGTGTCCTGGACACAAGCTCACTATAAACTAATTTAAAATCCATGGAGAAAACCCCCAGGAGTCATTTTTTCAGTCCTTCAAGCTGAAATACCTTACCAGTAGTTCATCACCTGGCAAATAAACCTGCCAGCTCCAAACTTTATTAATCATTTTCTGTACCCTACTTGAACTTTTCTAAACTGAACTCAGGAGTACTCTAATTCTCCACCCACTGGAACCAAAAGAAACAAGTAAAACATGTGGAAAGGGAGAAATGAAGGCTACATCAACCTCCTCTACCTCTTCACTGTGGGAACACAGAACTTCAGAGATTATGTTTTGGTGGATATAGCTGCCATTTGCCCCGCAGCATTCATAGCTATAGCTGTAGCCCAGTTACAGCAAGATAGAAACAGCCAAATGAATTCCTTGCTCGATGGGATGGGTTTTTAGCTCTCGACTTGGGCAGGGAATATTCTTATAGAAATGTCTTCAGATATCAATCTGGAGTAACAATTAACAGTTTTTCTCATTATCTACATTCTCTGGCTGAAGTGCATGCCTCAGAAGTCTTAGCTTGCTTACATGCCTGTATTTCTTCTTCTAAATCTTAATATTTAAATCTTGGAAAAAGGAAGAGGTGACAAAAACTCCACAGAAAGAAGTAGCAGATGTTCCTGAGATCACAGCAAAAACAATCCACACGCTTAGTAGGAACAGATTGTGATGTATAACATTGATGGTTTTTCTAACCTTCCTAGAATTACCTATTTGACTGATTTCTGATGTGTAAAAAGAGGCATAAAGCCTTTGCTTCTGTCAAAGTACCACTGTCTCAAATAATTTAGAAGCTCCCTGTTTCAGTGCATTGAGACTTCCAGAGCACAGGCAGATTTAAGACACCTTTAAATTTGTGCAAGACTCCCAAGAATATGTTTCTTAATACCACTGTAACTGGAGATGTATTTATAAGAGAAGAGCAGCCAGAATCCAAAGCTCTGAATCAATGGCAGTCCCAAAAGAGATGCAGTCATAGTGCTGCCTCGTGCACACAGCCAATGGCCTGGGGTGTAAGGAGGGGGTCCATGGTCAAGTTTGCAGAGTCCAGTTCACAAACACCAGTTCCACCACTATGAAACCACAGCCTTGAGAAACTGCTGACTGGGAGGGCTGAATAATTGATGAAAGCCACATGTGCCTCAACTCCAATTAGGCATCCCAAATTTGAATAAGAAGTCATTGCCACAGTATACATAGGCTCAACAATTTTACATCTAAGCACTGGATATCTCTTCTCCAGCTAACACTGCTGTAGTAATAAGTGCAAGAACTTCCTCAAAAAGGAGAACATCTTTAAAGTCTCTTTCATTATTGAAGTAAGCAGAAATTATGAATATGCATGGAGCATGTATGTACACGTACATGATTTTTATATATAATCTTCCACATAATTGTTTCCTGTCTTGACATATTTTAAGTATGCATAATTTGCAGTACGTAATGGCAAGATATAACTAGCCAGAGAATGGACTGTAGGTTACATGGACCAGCAACTACCAGTGACTATCATGGATGCTGTGATGAATATGGCATCTAAGTTGAAGTGAATGATGAGATATTCAGATTATCATTGAAACTGAACTTCCAGACTCCGGATTCCCTACGCACAATCGAAAAATGTGTTTGTGTCAGATATTTAATTAGCCTATACATAAATGCTATTCCTGGAGGACACCTCATTCGGATGTGTTTCTACCTATTTCTTCCAGTTCGACTTCTCATACAGTTAAAGACTATCAAACAGTGTAGTTTCCTGTAGTAGCTTATGCACCTGCTTTAATGACTGCACCAACCAGAGTTCAGACAGATAGAGCTTTTATTTCAAAAACAAAGCTGAAAGAGCAGAGGAACTGCTATGTGGGTCAGAGATCCACGTAGCCCCGTGCCCTGCTGTTCACACTGGAGAGCAAATGACAGGTCAGGAAAAATACCAAAAGCCTGAGCTTTTCAATCAGCCATGCAGAGATTTCCTCTCAATCGCCTCCAGGCACCAAGCTTAGCAACACTAAAAATGTTCCTCATTTCTCTGCAAATCCCTTTATACCACTGACCTCCAGAACATCCTGTGACAACGTGTCTCACCATCAGAACTCTGCATTTTGCTGGAAATAACATTTCTGGAAAGCTGCTGCCTGCTAACACCACTGGGACGAGCCTGCAGGTGCTCATAGAAGAGAGCCATTGCTCACAAGGTGCAGGGAAGAAAGGTCTGGGCCTTCAGTGTTGGGACCAAGCTGCAAATTGGGAACCCTCTGGGCGGCTTCATCCCTGCAAGAAAAGTAAGGATGCTGAATGGTGAGGGGGAGGAACCAGATTGCCACTTTCTAATTTCTGACATGGTTTTCACTTGGAAGTAGATATGAAGAGGAGTCTATATGGATTTTGTCAGCATTGCCATATGTAGACTGCCTAAAAATCTTCCAGGTGGCTCATGGATGGAGCGGAGCATCTGCCTGGCAGCAGCTATGGGCCAAAGCTTACAAGTTCAAGCAGTGTGCCTTTTGGGGGTGTAGTGCCCTATTTTATGTGCTTTAGAAATGTCTGGTTATCAGAAGAAGCTGAGCACTCAATTTTCTGAAAGTCATCCGTGGCATCTCCTCTGACAGCCAAGAATCAGTGCTCATTTCAAAAAGCAATCTAAATGAAAACAAGCAAACTTGCCTTTTTTTTTTATGAGAGAAAAGATTCAAAAGGGAAAAGGCTGCAGTAAAAGATTGTGGTAATCGTGTGTCAGGAGAAACAGCAATTCACTGAGAAACAGAGATTTTGTTGATATAATACTTTCCCCTACAAAAGGCATTGCTATATTGGTTTTCTGAACATTTATCTGCTCTGTGCTGTATTCTGACAGATTTCTGTGTCAACAAATTTTGCCTTGCAAATGATCAGCCTGCTCTTTGGAGTAGAGGATTCATTCTATTTATGATGTGCCTGAAGATGCTCTTTGTAATGCATCCGAGGACTCATAAACCTATATGGAGACCTATATAAAAACCTATATAAAGCTAGAAAGCAAGCAACTGAACAAGTGTCTATGTTTTGTTTGCATGCACAGAGTGCTTGTACAATTCAAATAACACGTAATTGTGAAATTAATAAGCACATCAGGCATTAAACAAAGAACACTTCCTTATGCCAAACAAAAAAGGCGTGTGTACGCATCCATTGCCTGTGGAGCTGTAGCTACATGGGTCAGTATGGGAAAATAGGAATTCTTTACCTCTTCCTGCTTGCAAAATAAAGTTCTGTAATTATTTTACCTGTAATAAAATTCAGCCAAGCCCCAGCCTTGTGTTAACCCATTCAGTTGGAAATCTGCAACGCACTCGTGGAAAACGCCTCTTCCAGTCAGGCCGTTGTACACCACAGGGCAAGCTTGCTTGTCCAGCCTTGCAGAAACATCAAAGTGCTTGCCACCTTTCATAAATGCAAAGAGGGAAGAATGTTTCCAGACTTCAACCGTGTTTAATCTCAAAAATTCACAAGATCTACTGATTTTGCACATAGATTTTTTCTTATGCTTTTCCAAAGAGCAGCAGTTTTCCTCTTTGATTTGTGAACTGAGAAAGGACTTTGATCAAAGCGTATTTTCAAATATATGTGTAGCTTACCAGCAGTAAAACTGACTCTGTACTCATCCTTGATTACACCATCATCAGCCATCTCAGCCAGCGAGGCGTTGGACCACTCAATCCCAGCCTTCTTCCCATCAGGGAAAAAGACATAACCTACAGTGAGGCTGAAGGGGACAGAAATGGAGCAGAACAAAAGTTCAGCTAAAGGTCAAATGAATCAACATGCTGGTCTTCCAGGGGAGCTCAGCACTGAGTATGGCCTCCATTCCTGGCCAGCAGCATAAAAATGGTTGTGTTGTGGGATCTTGCAAATGTTGGACAGGGGAGGCCATGGAGGTAGCAAAGAAGATGAGGCTTCAGGAAGGAGAGGCAGATCATTTGGTCACGCTTGGTCACAGAGCTGAAGGGTCAGGAATGCAGGGATTGAAGCTCCCCACCATTCAGAAGCATAACATTAGGTTCAAAAATAGTGAGCAAGTGCTCAATTTCCACCTCTAAGTCATCTAGACAGTAAGAAAGACAGCTGCATCAGCCAAATAGTAATTGAAAGGAAAGGAAGTAATTTGAGGTAAAAGCTGTCCTTATAACTAATTGCAGCTGGAAAATTGGGCAGAGGGAGTGGAGTGCACGAGAAAGAGGGTGTGGATGGAAATCTGGCTAGGTGGGTTCAAAGCAAGAATGTGCATACAGCTGTCTTGCTGAGCAACTTCTGTCACCTTAGAGATGTGTGCTTTCATCAGGGCAAACTTCCTGGGTTACTTACTTCCTTGTGGTAGCAGGCATGTTTATAACTGTTAAATGTGCTGCTGTCCCATCCTGAAAGACAGGAATATAGGAAAAGCAGTCTGATTGGCATTGGTCATATGCTGACTTGACCAAGAAGACACTGGATTCAGTTCAGATTATGCAGCACACTATTACTTTGTACTTTTAAGTCTTCTCAGTAAATTTTCTCTGAAAGTGTGGCTGCAATTGAAAGTCCAGGAATATAAACTGGCTACACTGAGAACAAATTAAGGACATTAAGGACTACTGAAAGTCCACAGAAAGCAGATATAAGAGAAGGAGGGAAACAATAAATGCAGAAACCTCAGCTAGCTGTGTTCAGAACTGCAAGGCCACCTCTCAAAGTTGGCCCTTCTTTGACAAGACATCTCCTCTAACCTATATTATTCCATGCTTTAAAGCAGCATACAGGAAAAATGTTAAATAAGGAAGAACTGGATTCTCGTGTTTTTATTCATTTCTATTCCATTCTTGAGTCTGAATCTCTTTATGCTCCACTTGGGCTGCTTGGAGGTAAATACAAGCCTATGTTGCAGTGTTTTAAATGTACAGACATCAAGATGTGAGGACTCCAAATTTCAATCAGTGATTAACTTTCTTAATAAACAGTTAGATGGCTTTTAATTAGGAGGGGAAGAGCAGCAGTTATTTTGAGTCCTGAATAACTATGAAGAAAAGGGAGAGGTTACTGACTGATTATGCACATCACAGTGCGAAATCACAATCTTATTAAAAGGTACACAGGCATAAGTTAGATCACAGCAGCAACTGGATCTGTACGTGGGATTTTCCAAGGTGTGCTTTTCTGCTGGCCAACATGTGTCTGGGCAAGAATTTTTATTCTGCCTTCAGTCTCAACTCATGTAATGCTGAATATAACAGACATCTTTACGCCTGTGCTGGCAAAAGAAATGCCTTTTCAGAAGCATCTGTTCAGGTTGCATGCCAGGGTTCAGAATTTCCCCAGGGTGTGCTCTCAGCAGCCACTCCTCCAGCACAACCACCATGGCAAAGCAGGGAATTAGAGCTGAGCACAGGCAGAAATATTTGCTGACTGCTGTCATGAAGGCTGAAGATGCCTTCAAATATCTCAGGCTGTGAATCAGCATTGCATCACCTCCTCTGAGCTCGGGGTATCTGCAGCAGGAGAAAATCTGTCCAGTAAAACTGCCTAATTTTTTTCTTAAAAAGCCAAAGCAAACAGTTTCAAGTTACCAAAACAACTTTTAGTTAAGCCAGTGTAGGAAGAAAATTCACTTTTTAAACACATGGCTCAGCTTTTGAGATCTGCACCCAACACTGACATGCGCTGATGATGGCAACATTTAGCACATCTGATTGCACACTGTGAATGCTCCCAATGTATTACGTCTGGATATTTAAATATAAGTGATCAATTCAGAAACATCAGTAGTGCCATGGTTAAGAAGCATACTGGCATGCTGATATCTACCTCAAAACGTGCCAAAATCATGACATAACGGTAGATCTCAGACCAGTTCCGCACACCTGCAAAACAGGACAGAAACATTCAATGTAAAGTACACCATGGCTGGAAAATATGAAGCTAGGACATGTGCTAGTCTCCAAAACAGCCATGGAGTATCAAAGAATCATAGAACGGCCTGGGTTGAAAAGGACCGTAATGATCATCTAGTTTCAACCCCTCTGCTATGTGCAGGGTCAAGGCCATTATAATGAAAGGGAAGCAGAGTAGCATGTCGAGTCAGACTGAGAAAAGGTTTATCTAGAACAGCTGCCCAGAGAGGTTGTGGATGCCCCATCCCTAGAGGTGTTCAAGGCCAGGTTGGATGGGGCCCTGGGCAGCCTGGTCTAGTATTAAATGGGGATGTTGGTGGCCCTGACAGGCCCTGGCAGGGGGGTTGGAGATTCATGATCCTTGAGGTCCCTTCCAACCCAGGCCATTCTGTGATTCTGTGATTCTGTGATCTTGACCAAAATCAGGAAAATGTCTCAAAAGATAAAATTAAATTAACAGCTCCAAGTGTGTCAGCCCAGGAGGCTGAATGGACCACTTCCTCTCCATCACAAGTCTCTACAGTGAACTTACGTCCCATCCCTCCCTTAAAGAGGAATACTGCTGCCTGGAGGAGCACCAGGCTTCAAGGAGGTGAGGAGATGGGATGAGTGGTTCAGAGTGACTTAATCCCTACTGGGGTCTACTGGGGGTGAACAAGGGGAAAATTTCTGCTGTTGTTACCGTAAGAGTGGCTCCGAACGCCTTTGAGGGAAAGTTTGGTTTTCTCATGATTTTCTATTTCAATTTCTCCAACAGACTGGCCCCACTGCTCATGTCGGAAATGCTGTTCCCTTTGTCTGGAAGAAAGAAAAGATCGAAACAACATTAGCAAAATCAACATGGCTCCTATTAGGAATGCCACAGTGCCAATCTGATGGATGTGCATCCCAAAAATGAAGGTTTCAGAGCATCTAGATCACAGCTGTCTCAAATCCTACACATTAGCAAACACTTTCAGATTTCCCAGCTATTACTGAACGTGTTTTAGAACACACAGGCATACCCAGCAGCAGCCTGTAGAGTAATTATAGCTAACCCCAGAAGACATTACTCTTGCCTCTCACTTTTTGACCCTTTGGAAGAACTCAGTGGTCCATGGTTCCTGGGCAAAAGCACGGACAAATGTGCTGGGATGACTGTCATCACTGAAGCTGAAGACTTCTGTGGAGTTCTCCCAACTAGGAAAAGAAGGGAAAAAGCAAAAGCTGTTATCAGCTTGCAGGTTGCATTAGGCCAAGACGTGCACTTGCTACTCCAGTGATGATCTTTGCATGTTATGGTGTTTGAAAATTTCTGATTTTTTCCCATTTTTAATATGTTATTACTTCTCAAGAAAACAAACA
Source organism: Pavo muticus (assembly GCA_016647715.1). Classification (NCBI taxonomy): domain Eukaryota; kingdom Metazoa; phylum Chordata; class Aves; order Galliformes; family Phasianidae; genus Pavo; species Pavo muticus. The sequence goes on along the minus strand of JACDJE010000160.1, from coordinate 4,806,446 downwards.
AAAGGAAACAGAATGGGTACCATGTCCTGCAGAATGGCTCAACAAGGGTCAGCAGATTACCTAGGAAGGGAAGCTAGAAGGGCAGAGCTTCAAGTAAAAGGATGATGCTTTCTCTCATTCAGCCTATTCAGAGGTACAAATGCAGCATGATGCCAGAAATGCTGTGCTACTCCGACAGCAAATCATTTTTAATCAGACTAACAGTCCATAAACCATTTGCACTGCTGGAAAGCAATGGCAGAATTAGAAAGCAGAGACAAGGATGGCATGAATTACTTTGGACACATGACACTTTGGAAACAATAACTACTGGGATAAGAGAAATAAAGCCACAAATAAATATTTTCAAATAGAGTTTGTGGTTTTGGGGTGGTTATCTTGTATACTGTTTCCTTGTTGTATGAGCAGAGCTTTTATCCACATGCTAGAATCATTCTATAACTGTTGTTTTGGTTTTATTTCTACTATTAACAGGGGAAGAAAATGCAAGAATCATATATCATAGAATCATAGAATGGCCCAGGTTGAAAAGGAGCACAATGACCATCTGGTTCCAACCCCCCTGCTATGTGCAGGGTTGCCAACCACCAGACCAGGCTGCCCAGAGCCACATCCAGCCTGGCCTTGAATGCCTCCAGGGATGGGGCATCCACAGCCTCCTTGGGCAACCTGTTCCAGTGCGTCACCACCCTCAGGGTGAGAAACTTCTTCAACCTAAACCTCTCCTGTTTCAGTTTAAAACCATTCCCCCTTGTCCTATCACTATCCACCCTCGTAAACAGCCGTTCCCCCTCCAAGAAACAATGCCAGACAGAAGGACCAGTCTATTTTGAGAGCATAGATCTAAATTCCTTTTGAAGCAGTTTCTCCAAAGACAAATACACCAGACATAGAAGTCTTTGGTGCTATAACTCCCTAAACAACAAATACTGAAGTTCCCACTATGCAGTCAGTTTGGTTTCATTTCCTCAAGAATATACTGGACAACAAATCTTTAACCACAAACCCACAATACAAACCAAAGCAAACTGAAATGCTCTTACTGAAAAGAGAATTTAACTGGTACAAGGTCTCCCTCTTCTTCACTCCACTGCTGTCGGTAGGGTCCTTTTCTATAAGAGAAAGCACCATAATTTTGTATAACTCCTAAACAAATGACACCTTTTATGCATTTGAAAATGGAATCAACAGAAGACACTGCAGAAGAATGGTGTCATTGTGTGCTAAGGAAGGACAGTTATGCTCTACTGCAGTGAAGAAGCAGAGAATAGAACCGGATGCAGATATTACCAGCTGTATTTTCATTGCATAAAAAGCAGTGCAATTGGTACCAAGTAGCTTTTGGTTCAAGTCTGTTAATTAGTTTTCCAGGTAGTGTTCAAGAATGTGTATGAGACCACAGCGCTGTAATACCTGAGGAATCCATCGAAGCTTATTTTCCAGTGTGCTTGAAGCTCTAAGTACTCAATAGTGAGCCCTCCTCCACTCCAAATCTCTTCAGATTCATCGTTCACCATCATGTTTGGGTGCTGTGGGTGCTAAAGAGACATTTCAGGAAAGCATTTGTTTAACCCAATTCTGGAGGTGCAACACAGGTGGATTCCCACTGTGATGGCCCTCTGCAGGAGTAACGCCTGATTGAATTGGCTTTTCAGTTCCATCTGCTTTCTGGCAGCCACATATTGGAAAAGGAAAATTGCATCTAAAACACTGGAGTTGCAGATAGCTTGTTATTGCTTCAGATAATACAACTGAACTACTTGTGTGCAGGAAAGCCACTGTAACAGCCCAGCTCAAGCTTACACCCAAGCAGATGTGAAGCTTTGGGGGGTTAAAGTTAGTTTTGGGCTATGATGAAACAAATGATTTTGTTTAAACATGATTTAAATCTTTAGTGCATGCAAGTTCTCAAAACTCGTCAGCTGCTCTTTGAAAAATATGTCTTATTTCCTAAGGTTGTCAGCTTCCTGAGGGAGCTCTTATTTCTGCTGCCCTAAGGAAGGGTGTAGGAAGGTCCTCAGCTTGGCTGCAGTTGCAAATAATAGAGCCACAAAGTAGCATCGTTGTAGCGAAGTAGCTGCTTAGTACTAGGCAACCTAATAATGCGCATCAATCTTCACTTTTGTGGTTTACTGTGGATAGGATGCCCCCTGGTCATGGCTACTTAGCAAAGCAAATTCGTGAATGTAAATGTATAGGTGAGGTGCAAAGGGATTTAGGCCAGATCTTCTCTTTTTCTCCACCACAGAGACAGCTACAGATCAAAAGAAATTCCACAAGCAAACTATTTGATTAATACTGTTTTCCTGTTAGGATGAATGAAGCAGATGTACATCTGACTCCTTAAAAGCCTTCCTTTCTCATTGAGAGAGGCACTTCCACAACAGTTTTATAGCATTCACTCATTACAGAAAGGGGAAAAAAACAACCGTAACTGTACAGCATTGCTTATTAACCACACGCAGCACATTATCACAGAGCCTGAATGCTCAAATACTTCCAAGAAGATTTACCAAGATATTTTTTTTAGACAACATGCTATATTTAGTGCACTTATTGGGAAAAAAAAAAGCAATGAATATCAGATACCTGCTCTGAAAATTAGACACAATCCAGCCTATTCTGCCACTGAAGTGAAATGCAATTTATCTACTGGAGCACCACTCTATTTCCCGTGCATGGATTGACTGCATTCAGTTCTGGAGCCTGCTGGGGCTCATGAACAGTTTTCTGTCCTTCATGTCTGTTGCCACTTATCTTAATGAGACATTTGAGAAGACGACAGGTCTCAGGGTGTGCTTTTCTGCCAGTGATTGTTGCTGTTATCACTGGAAGTGAACTCTAAAGGGGTGTTTTAAGAAGACAAGATCAAGCAACACTTGTAACTGCCTTGTAACAGCACTGATGGTTTAGGATGCTAATCATAGAATGATTAATGAGTATGATTATGATTAATCAGAGAATCATAGAGCCACCAAGGTTGGAAGAGACCTCCAAGATCATCCAGTCCAACTGCCCACCTATCACCAACAGTTCTCACATGTCCCTCAGTACAACATCAGCAAAGACACATGCATGGTGGTGATGGGTTGACTGTTGGACTAGATGATCTTTATGATCTTTTCCAATCTTAATGATTCTATGATTAATTTTCACTTGGGTTCCTAGCGTAGCAGTAGGAGTTAAGCACTGAATGTCCACCACTTACTTCAAACTCTCCTACTCCATCCACCCTCAGGAAGAGCCACATCTCACAGATGCCATTGGGACGCTTGGCAAGACGGGCAATCACAAAGCTCTTGTTGGTCTCTGCAAAGCCCGTGAAGTAAACTGAATCAAGTGCCTGGGGAAAAGGAAACAGATCTCAGCTCAGGCTGGAGGGGGAGAAAGAGAGCCATGCTTTGTTTTCCGTGTTTTTTCTCAGGAACTGGATTTTACTTTCACTTTCTGTCTCTAATACCAGGTTTTTCATTAACTTAAAAGCATTATTCCTTTCTTCTTTGCCCATTTCCTTGTCAGGAAGAAAAGATGGAGCAGGTGATAATCAAGTTTAACAAGGGACCATAATTACTTCATGATAGCCATGCAAGGTGAGCTTCTTGCCGTAGGAAGCCACTGCCATGATTACCAAGTAATGGCAGTGTTAACATCTCAAGTATCAGGATCTATTAGGCACAGAAATCCACAACTCCACTTCTACCTGCAAGGGACAACCAAGGTGACATTCCCACGTTGCCATCCTAGAGATGTGCTTAGAGGAGGAAAAGGGTGCACATCCCAAAGTTGGGTAGTGAGTGAAGCCCAGCATTGGGATGCAGGGGAAGGAGGCTCCTGATGCAGGGGGATGCAAGGTGCTGGGGTGCAGGGGATGCAGAGGGGTGTGTGCCCTTGAGGGATGTGTGTCCCACACACAGAAGTCCTGGGGAGTGTGCATACAGGGAGGATGGTTGTGCTAGGGGAAGGAGCAACCCAGGGGATGGAGGTCCTGGAGATGGCGTGCATTGGGACACAGTGGGGATCCAAGAGGATGGGGGTCCTGGGGATGGCATGCACTGGGTTGCAGTGGGCATCGCAGGGGATGGGGGTCCTGGGGATGGCATGCATTTGGGCAGAGTGCTGGGGAGATGGGGTTCCAGTCAGAAGAGTGCCGTAGAGATGGGATGCCAAGGAGATGAGGATACCAGGGAAGGGAGCTCCAGGGAGATAGGTGCCAGGTGAAGGAGTACCAGAGGTGCCGGGGAAACGGGGCGGCAGAGAGATAGACGAGGTGCCAGGGAAGCGAATCGTGCTGGGGCACATCAGGCCACTCACGTGGGGGTCGGGACGGAGCAGACGCGGCCTCCGGGGCTCCGCTGCCCCTCCGCAGGCAGCCCGCTGCCTCCAGGCGCCGTGGAGGAGCAAGAGCCCGCCCAGGGCCCAGCGCTTCAGCGGGACCCAGGCACCGGGAGCAGCCGCCCGCCGCGCCGCGAGCAGCGCCAGCAGCGCGGCCGCCAGCAGCGCCAGCAGCGCCAACATCGCGCAGCGGAGCGGAGCGCAGCGCGGGGCGCGGAGCGGAGCTGCAGCCGCAGCAGCTTCTCAGCGGGGCCGATCGCTCCGGCGGTCGCCAAACTCCGCCTCGAAGCTGCTTACGGGCTCGTCCGGCGCTCTGAGGTCACGCATAGAAGTTGCATTTGTTTATTGATGTATTTATGAACTGGTTACTGTCAGTATTACCGTTACCATCATTATCGTAAGTTGCATTTGCTCGGTTTAATTAATTATTTGTTTGTTTATTATTGCCTCTTCTATCCTTGTAATCCTCATCATTTTCCCAAGAAATATGATCTCAGCTCCCAGCTGGATGGAACCAAAGAGAAGTTCAGGCACATGCCCTGGAGTGGGCCAGCCGAGTTCTAGGAAATCCTCCCAGTTCACTGGTGTCGTGCAGGGGATGTGGCTTCTGTGGTTTCCTCCTTCCCAGAGCAATATGTGGCTCTGAGCCTTAAACCCGAGGCTGCTCCCAGCTCCTTGGTTGGGATCTCAGTTCCTATTTCGATTTCTGGCCCTGTTTCGTTCAGCTTTCAGCTTCAGTGGGTCCTTCACATCATCCCGCTGCCAGCAGCAGCCAATGGGCAGGGAAATGACTTGGCAGCACTCTTCATCCAAGCCATGAAGCAGAATCTTAGCAGGCATCCTTTCATCCACCTTGGAGGTGCCATTTCTGGAAGCCTTACTTTTGATGCCTGTTGGCTCACCACACAATAGATCTTTTTATTCCTTTTACAGTTAGCAAGCATTTTGACTCATTTTCCCTACATTAGGTTAGATCCAGTCTCTCAGGAATGGTTGAGGTGTAGCTGATCTTGCTTTGAAGAAAGACAGGGCTCTCAGATTCCATGCTTTTTACATTTAGTTTCACTCCCTGTTAGCTCTACAGACTTCTCAGTGGGTGTATATAGACTCTTATGGTACTGATGTGTGCATTTACTCTGCCTCAACGATCATCCGTCTGTCTATCTTTCAGAAGTACTGTCTTAGATGTTCATTTTATCTTCTTAGAAATCTTCCTTATTTGTACAGCTTCCCTTTTCTGAGGCTGGACACAGTTGTACTGTACTGCTTTATTGCTGTCAGTGGACATAAAAAGTAGACAGGAAGGAACTAAAAAGTAGAAGGCACCAATGAGGTTCAAGAATGTATTTCTGTAAATCATCATTGCTTGAATTAATACTCAAGGAGCAAGTGTTAAAGTTAACTACCTATGCTAGACAGACAGCCAGAGAGACAAAAAGGTGATTTTCTTATTTAAGATCATGCCATAGAATGGCTAAAAACAGCCACAAGATAGATTGTGTCACAATGTTATCACTGCACCTGCAGCAGAGCAGATAATGGTTCAGTACAGAGATAGGCTGCAATGGAATGTGTTATGAAGAACAGCTTTTATTTTTAGCTCAAATTTAAAGAAAACATTGACACAAAGCAATATTCAGCGAGCAAGAATCCACACAAGTGACAAATCTTTGGCACTTTACAAACATGCATAATTAAACCCTAAACAGCATTTGTTGTCTTGAGACTTGCCTATGGGAAATGACATATTTGGCTGAACTGTTTATATCTAAAGCAATCTGTGAGCAGCTTTACTGCGCTTTGCCAAACCATTGGAGTCCTTATACAAATCATTGGAATGTCAGTATTTGCATTTCAGAGGGCAGGAACAACAGGGCATGCATATTTCATGTGTTTCTCTGATGTCTGAAGTATTCCAAAACTCTCCCAGTTTAAACAGTGCATCAGTTAAGGTACTGCAGCCGTCTCTATGGAATCTGTAACAGAGATAAGCTCCATTCCTTCCTACGAGGACAGGAAGCATGGAAACAATTTGCTTTGTGCAGCATTATTTTTCAGCATTTCTTAGGTAATCCGTTGGAGGACTTGAAGTTATTTCTGACAAACAATTTATCTTGGCAGTGTTGTTTGCTGGGGAAATCGTTCCAGAACAGCAGGACTTGCAGAAGAACCGAAATCCTGACATGTCTGGTAATGTTTTTAGCATGACAAAAACAATGTTGTGCATATGAAAACAAGTCTGCCCAAGCCCTTGCTCCACACGCTTAGCAAAAACGTGGGAAGTAAAACGTGCAAATGATTTGTTTGGTTTTGAGTTCAGGAGGAAATGAGAAACCTGCACAGTGCTAAAAATATGGAGAAGGAAGCAAGGTGAACTTCAGACTGATTTGCTGCCTTGCTTTATCCAAGCTCTCTTGAGCAGAAATCAAAGCTTACAAGAAAAAAAAATGCTCCATGGTCTCTAATCCTCCAAGAGCTGCAAATGAATCTAGATTTTCAGAACTACATCCACCAATACCGGCAGGACTCACACGTGTAGTGCAAGACCAACATACGCCTGAACTTTGAGAAGGCTCTGGGAGAGAATGTCCTATTTTCAGCCTGTATTTATGCCACATGACACTATATGTAATTATTATTTTTTTAGTTGCTAAACAACTGCTTTGTCTATACTATTTCTCCCTCTCTTTTCCTGTGTGGAGAGATGCACGCTGCTTGCCAAGGTCAGTATGACTCCAACACGTTTTAAGATGCCCTCCAGCTGCAGAAACAAGTGATGCACCATCCAGTGGACAAAAGCAGTTACACTGCAGTGGCAAAATATGAAACATCAGTTCCACTGAAATGGGTTGCAGCATTTCCACTGTATTAGAATGACATGGAGAGAGAACAAAGCATTTCAAAGAGATCACCTTCTATGATCTTCTGTGCATAGATGCTTGTGTGCTGTCATTTGAATAGCGGAGTTTGGCGATAGACAGTTCCACCCATTGTATGAAATCCATCTGTTGGGAAATAGAAGATTATATACAAAAGCAAGTTTTTCTGAAGTCACCGATATTTTGGTGCAGGAGAAGGAAATGCACAGAAAGAAGCATAGAAACATGCACAGACATGCAGACAGCTGTATTTTATTGCATGTATCAGCACTTGCTGCCCATGTCCCACTAGATGGTGTTCATGCTACAAGAAAAACAAGATGGAAAAGTGTGTTTGAGCTGTCATAATGTCACCCTTAGGCTTTTTCTTAATGTGCTTTAAATACTCCCTCGTCTCACACAGTTCCAGGTTAGCTGTTTTGTATCTCATTTTCAAAGAGGCAGATTACAAAGGGGTTTCAAGGGTTTCAAAGGGGCAGAAGATGTGCTCACAGAAACACTCCTGGCCCAGCCGCCTGGGGCTGGGGAGGCACTGGCAGCCTGGCAGGCTGCCTCAGGGCCATAGGAGCACAGCAGCTCAGGCTTCTCCCTGAGGAGCCTTGTGCATCTTCACTCTGTAACCTTTGTTACCGCAGAGATATCGTTTCAGAAGCCTGGGAGTACAATTTCAGCCACAAACAACTCTTTTTTTAGACATCGGGAAGGAAAATGTCTCGCTTCAACAGCTGAACGAAGCGCGGTTCGAACTGCTCATCAGGCGGCCCATCGCTCCCTCGGGCGCTCCATCACTTACACATGCGCACTACCCACCCATCCCACAGCCGGACAGCCGGTGCCAAGGACGACCCGCCGTATGCTGTGCGCATGCGCATTGCACTCAAAGCCCCCCCTCCTGCCGTGGGCGCATGCGCATAGGGTCCAGCGGCGAGCTTTGCCTGCTGCCGCGCCTGCGCAGTGAGGGGCACCCGACTTCCGCCTCCTGCGGCGCTACCCTGCCTACTTCCGGGAGTCCTCGGCTCCGCGGAGCGCACGGCGGAGGGGCACGGTGGCGCCCGCGGTGGCCCAGCGGGGGGGGCTCGGCCCCGGCTCGGCCCAGCGTGCCGCCGGCACGGCGCCAGCCACGGCTCTGAGTGCAGCGGGGCCGCCGCCCTGAGGTAAATGCATCCCCGGTGCTCTCCCCCGCAGCTCTCTCCTCGGGGAGCCGGTTCCCCTCAGGGTACCGAGCAGCGGTTCCGTCGGGCACGGGCTAAGGACGAGGCGGGAAGGTTGGCGGGGTCAGGCCGAGCGCTGGGAGAGCCCTGACAGCGTCTGGAGGGGGATCTGATGCTGAGTTACACTGCGAAGACGTAATTGGGTTGAAGTCGCTGTGACTGTTCACATTAACAGCCTTAAATTAAACCTTTTGAAGCTGATGCTCTCTGACTTGGGAAATCTACAGATAAAGTGGAGCTGCGCTGATTCATTAGGGGATGAAATGGAAACGGAGGGGTTTTAGGTTAGAATTCAATGAGCTCCTTGTGACTAAAAAAACTGGTAACGATTTCTATCTCTCTTTAAAATTCTCTTGCTTTTACTGTAGATGAATACATTTTGTGCTGTATTTTCCTCTTGAATTTCCTATTTATGCCTCTGATGAAGGCATAGAACTCTAGGGAAGCAAGTGGTTTGCATGCTGCAGTGGTTGAAAGGCCAAAGAAAGGTGAGAACAGTTTGTTTTTATCTGATATAAAAACAAAGGCTTTAACACTCTTAATCCATACAGAAGATTGTGAGTGGAAATATTTCAGCTTTGATCTGTGACGTTACTTCTTGGAACCTTGAAGGGAAAATCACATGTGGATGTGGATATAATAACTGGTGGAAAGCTGTGCTTGCTAGCCTGAGATTGCAGTGCAGTCAGCGATGGTGATATGCAAACTGTCTTCAAATGAATGTAAGGATATTGCATAGTGTAATAAATGCAAAGCTTGCAATAAAAAATTGTACTCTCAAGTAGAAAGTGACATCCATTTGTCATTGACAAAAGAGTAAAGCTTCCAGCTTCCACGCAGCAGTGCTGATAGTTGTTTAAGCTTTCTAGTCTCTAATCTCAATTAGAGTTTGTGGCTCTGTTCCAAAGTAGGTAAGCTATAAAGGTTGGCTGTTACTCATGTAAATTGTGCTCGTGTCCGTCCTTGGGTAAAGGACAAGGGTTGTTCTTGAGTCCAGAAGTGTTTTGTCCTTGCTCTTGTAGGCCAGTGAACTCATGGTAAGCTGGTTACTGTATTTCTTTGCTGAGCACTTAAGTCTTGTGAAATGTATTCCCTTCCTCTTCCACATCTATAGAGGAAAAAAGCTGTTCTCAGAAGAGATACCTTGCAGAGCATCTCCTTGCAGAGCATCTCAGGTGTTACTCAGAGTTTTGGTGCACATGGAAAAGTGACTTGGTATTGCAGCTCTAATCAAGTTTATAGCTGATGAGCAAAGGTCTTTAATTCATCAGATGGATGCATGTTCTGAAAGCTTCTAGAGTTTTTCTTGTATTTTGCATAACTTGTATTGCCCAGAATTCACATTTCTGGGTTTTGGGGACATTTGTAAAGAGATGAGTAATTAGATGATAGTCAAACATCCACACACGTGCTTTTATTGCTTCTGTGTTCCCCTTTTCAGAGCTGGAAACGAACACTTCCACTGTTTTTTTGTGTCCTTCTTGCTGTATAAGACTGGCATAAGGAGAGTCGTTGCAGTGGCTTTAAACTTCACTGTTAAATACATACTTAATGAAGATCATCTCTTGAATTTGCTGCCAGCTGTGCGTGCAAACAGCATCACATTTATGTTTCCACTGTAAATGGTCAGCGTGCGCCCGTAGTAGAGGAGATATTGTGTAGTACAAAGAAGGGCAGCAAAGCATAAACAATACATTCATGAGACAAATATGGTATAAAGTATATAAAAGGAGGATTTTAGAGAGATGGTGAGCTTTGTCACTGAGGGGATGGGACAGAATTGGGGTTGTAGTTGATGGATGTTGGAGTGATTCAGAGTTGATACGGAGTAGGACTGTTGCTCAGGCTGAGGAAAGTGTTTTCCATACAGTTACTGCTTGATGGAGTTACTGGAGTTTTATTTGTTTGCTCTGAGCTTGTTTGCTGGTTCAGTCACTGAGAGAAGCCGAAACAAGCCGTAGTTTACTTATTAAATGGCTTTTTAGTTTGGGTTGCATGCATCTGCAATGAAAAGTTAGTCACCTAGGTTAGGCATGGGTATGTTTAGATGTTATCTGATGGATGTCTATCAGCAACAGATGGTCCGAATTGCCCGTGATAATGGGCACAATAGTAGGTTTGCCCTTTTGGTGTGCTTTTAAATTTAGCAGTTTTTGAAGTTAATATTTAAACTGCCTCATATTAATGAGGCTGCCGTTCTGTAATCTTGGTTTGCTACCAATACTGTGTTTTCTATGCAGGATTTGAATCGATCGTGTATCAGCACTGCTTATGTAAGTGTGTGATACCTGATAGCATCCCTACAGCTTCTGACTTACCAGTATTTAGTCAGCAAAGCTGAAGGAAAAGAGTTCTGTTTACTGTATTGTCACTGGAATAGGAGGAATCTAAAGAGCTGTCCATTGTGTAGCTGGAAAGTGACCCCAAAACATTTGGGTTTTGACAGCTGATGGATTTTAGACCTGTATTATCAATTCTTATCTGTATATCTGTGACAAAAGTTGCTGTTTTTTTCTAGACCAATAAAGAATTTTCTTCTTCAAAAAGCGAGAAAGGACTGGACTTGACTTCAAAGTGCCCTTTTTCTTATTTCTTGGACAGCTGAGGGGCTTTGCAGTGCAATAGTAGTACAGTATCATTCCTCTTCCTGTGGTAACCTCATTCCAGTAAGCCTACAGATGGGAGATTTGCTGTTGCAGTGGCTCTTCTTTAGCCCCACTGGGACACTGCAAGCATTTCAGGCATTGTCATCTTACAAGACCATCTATCCACTGGTTTCCACTTTTTAACATCAGTTTTGCTTCATATTTCCCCATGCTTTCTAAGCATCCTGCTTGTCACTTCTTAATACCCTTGTTATTCTAATAAAGTGCCTGCTGTTTGTGCCTGCATTTAGTTAACAGTGAGATGCAGGTCAGATAAAAGACATACTTAACCTGAGAATTTCAAATAACACCTAACAGTGGAACTGCCTTAGGTTAGATTTAATGTGATCACCTGTGTAAAGGGATTATATTTTGCATGAACTGCTGAATGATTCAATGTTATCTTCCAATGCCAGATAGATAAGATATACACTTTGGCCACAGCAGCCCCAAGCAACGCTACAGGCTTGGGGCGGAGTGGCTAGAAGACTGTGTAGAGGAAATGGACCTGGGGGTGTTGGTTGACGCTCGGCTGAACATGAGCCAGCAGTGTGCCTGGGTGGCCAAGAAGGCCAATGGCATCCTGGCTTGTATCAGAAGTAGTGTGACCAGCAGGAGCAGGGAAGTAATTGTCCCCCTGTACTCAGCTCTGGTGAGGCCGCACCTTGAGTACTGTGTCCAGTTCTGGGCCCCTCACTGCAAGAAAGACATCGAGGCCCTGGAACGTGTTCAAAGAAGGGCAACAAAGCTGGTGAGGGGTCTGGAGCACAGGTCTTATGAGGAGTGGCTGAGGGAGCTGGGATTGTTCAGTCTGGAGAAGAGGAGGCTCAGGGGAGACCTTATTGCTCTCTATAACTACCTGAAGGGAGGTTGTAGTGAGCTGGGGGTCGGCCTCTTCTCTCGTGTAACTGGTGATAGGACTAGAGGGAATGGTTTCAAGCTGTGCCAGGGAAGATTCAGGCTGGATATTAGGAAATACTACTTCTCTGAAAGAGTGGTCAGGCACTGGAATGGGCTGCCCAGGGAGGTTGTGGAGTCACCTACCCTGGAGGTGTTCAAGGAACGTTTGGATGTTGTGTTGAGGGATATGGTTTAGCGAGAACCATTGGTGATAGGTGGATGGTTGGACTAGATGATCTTATGGGTCCTTTCCAACCTTAGCGATTCTGTGATTCTGCGATAGTTGAAAAAGGCCAAATTAAAAACCATTGTTTGAAAACATGAGGTTTAAAGCATTAGGGGTGTTTGTACTTCAACTGTTTAACAAAGACACGGTGTAAATTGTGATGGGGACCAACAGTGCATTGAATAAATCAGACACCTACAGGCTGTGAGTGTCTTGGTGGGGATGTGTGGTGCTTGATGAAGTGTCAGTGCTTTTCAAATGTTGATCCTTCTCCCCTTGAAGGTGACCATGGCAGCGGGTAATGGGGTAGGCAGCTATAGAGGAGTGGCAAAAATGGCCAGGGAGGGAGGAGTCACATCAGAATGACTGTATCTGTTATTCTTGCAAATGCTGAACTATGACGGCACTTCCATGTAGAGCAAGAATGGGAGGTGCTGCAAGAAGCACTGACATATCACACACAGCTGCAGTGAGGATTAGGGAACTGACCAAACCAATCATGTCCCTGTCTTGTCATTGAGTTCTCTGTTAATAATTTCAAGTGATTCCTCTGACTTCAGTATTTTACCCGCAGAGGCTTAACGTGTCTTCTTCTATTGCTTGTCATCTTCAACTCAGGGAACGGGTGGGTGATGCTGCAAATTAACATGGTGCACTCAGCCTTTCTTTTGCTTCTGCTTCACTTCCTCAAAATGCCATGTCAGTGACAACTTAATGATCCTGGTTTTCACAACATTGTGAACACTTTTTTAATAAGAGTATAAAAGGTTACTCATAAAGCAAAACAGAATTCAGTAGCTTCGCTCAGTTATACGTGCATTAAGAAGAATAGTCATTACCTTTTAGGCTTCTATAGATGATACAGTTTTGTTTAAATAAGACAGGAGTCTTCTTGTTTCCAGGGGAAGTCTGTCTTGGTGTAACTTCCCTTGCTCCAAATGCCATGTGCTGGTTCATAGAATGGCCTGGGTTGAAAAGGACCACAATGCTCATCCAGTTCCAACCCCCTGCTATGTGCAGGGTCGCCAACCACCAGACCAGGCTGCCCAGAGCCACATCCAGCCTGGCCTTGAATTCCTGCAGGGTTGGGGCATCCACAGCCTCCTTGGGCAACCTGTTTCAGTGCGTCACCACCCTCTGTGTGAAAAGCTTCCTCCTCATATCCAACCTAAACCTCCCCTGTCTCAGTTTAAAACCATTCCCCCTTGTCCTATCTCTATCCACCCTCGTGAGCAGCCGTTCCCCTTCCTGTTTATACTCTCCTTTCAAGTACTGGAAGGCATTTCCAGAATGGAACTACCGACACTTTTCAAGCTTTGAAGTACCTGATTTCCTAACTAAAATGTGTTCCTATTCATTATGAAAATGGTAAACCTCTAGGCTGTTTAAAAGAAGTGCTCTTGCTTCACACAGTCTGTCTTCAGCTTGAGTGTTACATCCTGGTGCAAAGGAAGGAGCCTGATTAAAGTTGGTGAAACACTTGTATTGTGAAATAAGATGTGGTTAGAGCAGCTCATGCTTTGTGCTTCAGTTCTTATACTGACTTGTACACTGCATTAATATAATCATTATTTGCCCGTGTTTGAAATTTAAGCAAGGAGAGCTTTCTAAGTGCTTATTTCCATTGGCGTAATTGTGGAGCATTTTCTTTTATATACAGATTCTGGAAAGAGTGGCTTCTTTATTTTCAATTGTCCCTATTTGGATGAATAATTAGTTCTAAAACTTTTGCTCCTAGCTTATGTTAGAATGACAGACCTAATGGTAGGCACGCTTGTTACCAAAACCCTTGCTCTGAGCAATGAAGTCCATCAAGCCTAGTTGGTTTGTTTGTTTAGTTCTGCATACTTTATCTCCTATTCATAGAGGAACAGCAAACAAGAAACCCAAACTTTTCGACTACTTTACTTCGTGATCTTAAAATGAACAAGATGGATACAGTGTTAATTGAAACACTGTTTGGAACTCTAGAGAGTGATTTTTATGGTAACTTAAAAAGTATAAAAGGTTTTTATCCCCTCTGGTCAGAAGTTTGCCTGCTGAAATTATGTGCAGCACGCTCCTATCGTAGTACATTGTTTCTACTTAACATCTTCCTGATAAAGTGCTTTACTAATCAGTTTTTAATGATGTCTTTTCAGATTTCATCGGCTATGACTATGTGAATATCCCAGTGTAGCCCAAAGGAAGGACATGATGTCAGAATAACATACAAAACAATTGTGAGGTATGTGATTTTTTTTTTTTCATATTTCGATTTTTTTCCTGCTGTGTTAAAAATGCCTTGGGTGTCTTTTAAACAATGAAACAAAGTGAATACAGCAATTTCATGCCGTTCTGTTTGCATGCTGTTTGCAGAATTAATCTAAAAGTCACATTTCACAGAATCACAGAATGGCCCGGGTTGGAAGGGACCTCGAGGATCTTGAATCTCCAACCCCCCTGCCAGGCAGGGCCATCAACCTCCCCATTTAATACCAGCCCAGGCTGCCCAGGGCCCCATCCAACCTGGCCTTGAACACCTCCAGGGATGGATGGGGCACCCACAGCCTCTCTGGGCAGCTGTTCCAGCACCTCACCACTCTCACAGTAAAGAACTTCCCTCTGACATCCAACCTAAATCTTCCTTCCTTCAACTTCAAACCATTTCCCCTTGTCCTGCTGTTATCTACCCTTTCAAAGAGTTGACTCCTCTTCTGTTTATAATAGGCTCCCTTTAGATACTGAAAGGCTGCAGTGAGGTCACCCTTTGCCAGGGGGTCTGCAGATACTGATTGATTTCTTTTCAGAATCTTGACGTCCTGATTTATGATGATAACTTGCTGGTCTGAGCAGCTGAAAACTTGCCTTGATTGAAAAATAATTGCACGTTTCTACTGCTGAGATACTGCAGCCCGTCTGGGTGGAATTCCAAATTTGTGTTCTATGTGAAGCTTCAGAACTGGAAGCTTGATTGTTTTGCTTCATTGACTCCTTTCAAATGGTTGGAAACATCTCTGCAGCAAAGAGATCTTGGAGGAGCACCTATTTTAAATGTTACTTTGGAATCTCTGCACTGTAATCTGCATATCCTTGCTTTCATTTCTAGTCTTTAAGACGATTCCTGCCTGACCATTCCTGCCTAACTGATTCCTGTTCTAACCATTACAGTTTAAGGGCCAGAAGGATTTGTTAAGCAGAATGTGTTTATCATTCATGATTCCTGGCAGATAGGACTGAGAGGTTTTTGAAGGTTCTAAAAACATAGAGCTTCATCTGAAGACTGTCTCCAGTGTGAGGCTTTTTACTTGGTGCTGGTTGCTTTGTCCCCTTCAGGCTATATTCAAGAGTCTTGGGATGTAACCCTAAGTTTCATATAGACTACCATTATTACAGAGAGAAACCTGATGCTTCTTCATAGCTGTCACCAATCAATATAATGCTTTCACAGCTCTCTTTGATATGGGCTTTAATAGCACGAATCAATACAATTTTTGGAACACAGTATACTTCAAGGGAAGAGCCCAATCTTAATGTTTAAGCTTTAATTTGTCTCTGGTTGCTGACAGCACTTCAGTGCTGCCGTTGTGTGTCTTTGCTGGCTAGAGATGTTTGGAAAAATAACTGTTTTCATGAAGGCTGATACAGTTTGAATCTTGTTTTTGTTTCACATTGGAACAACAACAAAGCCTTAAAAGCATTTTGATGACATTAAATTAATTAATGTGTTCTTTGGAAATCTGGTTCATGCAATCCCTTGCTGTGCTAATTTAACCACTGCCTTGGTTCTGGTCTGATCTGAGATGTTTTTCTCAGTTATCCAATCCTTTTTTTGTAGCATTTTCATTGTATGGTTATGCTTTTGTAGGTGTTTTCTTGTTGGTTTTTTAACTTTTAAATACAATTGCATTTCTGTCAACAGATTTAGTTGCTTTCAGACTTGCTCTGCTTTTTGCTCACGGTGTTCTGGAGCACTGGTGTTTCTATTCTGCTTTTCTCTGGAGTTATGAAGCAGTACAATAACTCTACAGGCTAATGTCATAGTTTGCAATTTTCTGAGGGATGTAAACTGTAATCTGATGAAGAGTTTGCCATTTGGAATAATGAGGGCTAAAAGAAAGGTTACATTCTAAACAAAAAGAGTAGTTTACAGGCATAGCAAGGTGGAATTGAGATTGTTCTGAAATCCACTTATCAAGCGTCAAATTAGCATGATAAAAATGAAGTTATGGAATTAGAACACTAATAAATGGCTTACAAAATTGTTGCTGAAACTTTGTCAATTAGTGTCTTACTGAAATATTCCATCCTTATGCAGTCATAGAACTGTTAAGTTTTGATCATGCAATCCCATTCATTATTTTGAAGCTGAATGTGTTTTATTTTACACGAATGGAAAAGGAGAGCACCCGCATTTCTGGTTTCATAGAATCACAGAATGGCCTGGGTTGAAAAGGACCACAAGGATCATCTAGTTTCAACCCCCCTGCTATGTGCAGGGTCGCCAGCCACCAGACCAGGCTGCCCATAGCCACATCCAGCCTGGCCTTGAACGCCTCCAGGGGTGGGGCATCCACAGCCTCCTTGGGCAACCTGTTTCCTTATGCATATTAATGGTATCTTTGCTTCCTGCAGGGCAAGTCCAGAGAACCATGCAGTCATCGGGGCACAGGTTCCGTGATGTTGAGCACCACCCACTTCTTGCTGAAAATGACAGCTATGATTCCTCTTCCTCAGAGGCCGACATGGCAGAGAGGGTTTGGTTCATCCGAGATGGCTGTGGTATGGTCTGTGCTATAATGACATGGCTTCTGGTTGTCTATGCAGACTTCGTAGTGACTTTTGTCATGCTGCTGCCTTCCAAAGACTTTTGGTACTCTGTGATCAACGGTGTTCTCTTTAACTGCTTGGCAGTGCTAGCTCTGTCATCACATCTGAGAACCATGCTAACCGATCCAGTAAGTATGCAATTGCTCCTTGGTGTTGGAGTATTCTTTCGTATCTCTCATCAGCAGCAGTGAAATTTGTTCCCTCTTATTAGGGAGAATAGTGTTAGACTCGAACTCCTCAGCTTGGAGGGACTATACCTGCACTTTGCCTGTTTTTATGTGAATGAAGCCTCAAATAAGCTTTGACTTGAGGAGCAGGCAACATAAAACACATTATATTTATTCAATATTAACCCATTGTGAAGAAGCTGGTAAATCTGCAGTCTTTTCTTTCCTCTTTTCTCTAGATTTATTTTCAAAGCTTTATAAAAAGGCGTAGTTAGATCCTGTTGTACCATTTGAATTATTTCTTCCATTTATGGCAAGTGGAAGAACTTCAGAGGTAGACATGCTGAAAAACCTCAGTCACACATCCTCTGTACTACATCATTCATGCATATTATCTCTTTTAGATCTTTTGGGTCAGCAGAAGGTAAGTGTGAGTTTATCCACTGTGCTGCTGTGACAGTAGCTGTGAGAGGTCTTAAAACTATTCACTTTTAAGGCTTTTAATTTAGGAACTCAAGAGGTTAAATTGTTTATTTAGTACTTAAATCTATTACTCCTAGGAAATAAATCTGTTGGAAGGGGGACGAGGGGGGGAAGAACTATTTTCTCTAGGATTTTGAAACAGTTTATGGAATAGTTGATTAAAATGTTATGACTTCTACAGACTGACAGCTAAGAAAGTTTAAGGGTAGGTTACTTCAAAGTATGCACTGGTAGAACTCTGTCTCTTTCTAGACCTGTGTTGCTCTTTATGGATAAAACACCACTGCAACAGAGATGAATCTCTGCTCTTTTTTTATTCACTCCTCTCCTCCCCTCTCCCAGCATGGAAGACACGACTGATAGAAACAAAGATTGAAGGAAATAGGAATATATCACCTCTAAACTTATGTGAATTATAACATGCTGTCATAGTTGTATTTGTTTTTAATTGTAAGGAGTTAGCAACAGTCTGAGGGTAGAAAATATATAAGTGGAGTGTTTTCTGTCATCAGAATGCTAAGGGAATGATCTGAAGATGCTTAGGGACAGATGGGTAGGTGAATTGGTGGGATGTTTTATAAGCATAATTCACCTGGAACAAGATAAATTTATGCATTCAGGAGTTACATCTGTCTTTGAGATGGTTCTCCATTTCTGCAGTAAAGTACTATCATAACTTAAACGTGAATGTTTAAGGTATATATAATAGATGCAGAAAACCACTTCAGCAATACAGGACGGTCTTTAAGAAGCTCTCTTCCAGTTTGTGCCTCTTCAAAGACCAGCTGGTTCAAGTTTAAAGCACCATTTAGCCAAAGATCTTTGTTGTGGTGCAGAGTTCATCTGGGGCAGGGCTTGAACTTTCTCTCAGGTGGTATAAATGCAAGACTGTTGCCCATTGCCTCTGATACTGTTACTGGAAGAAGCAATCCTGCCAATTCCTGACTGTTCATCATTGCCCTTTGTGTCAGAACAGCTGCTAACGGAGCATTTTGGTGAACAGTTAGAAAAACTAATCAATTAAGACATGATTTCTTTTCCTGGTGGTTTGTTTTTCTTCTGAATTGGTTCTTTCAGCTGTCTGCCACGAAGATCTTTCACAGTAGCAAAAGGCAGAAGGAAATGCTGGGTGCAAAATGGAGAAGCTGATGGTGGTTATACTGGCAGTGTGCAAGCTAAAAGCTTGGCTGTAAAGGGGAAAAAAGAAGACCTGGTTCTGAAAAACTTGTTTACATGGGATGGGTAGCAAAAGCTTGGAATTGGGGAGTTGAAATAAAGTATTTCAAGTAATTGTTGCTGAATTGGCTTTTGTGGATGGCTTGGCCTAACAATAGAATGTCACATTTATGTGAAAGCATATCTCCTAGTTGTGCTGAACTTGGAGTAACTTGTAATATTATACCTGTAGTGCCTATATTTGCATGTAATGGTGTGTCTTCCTCATCATTCTGTTTAAGCAATGACAGATTCTGGCAGAAGTATGCTAATACTTGGCCATAGATGAGCCTTGCTGAAATGAAATTGAACTTGAGGTCACGCATTGGTAGCTTGCTCATTTGAAGTGGTTCTGGCTTATGGCAGATTAACATCATGTAAATGAACTTATTTCAGCAATTATCCTGAGATTACTGGTAGTATGGAGTCTATAAAACGTATTATTAAACACTTTCATACCATTTAAGCAGCTTTTTCTCTTTTAATTGAAATGATTTCAGGGGGCTGTACCCAAAGGAAATGCCACTAAAGAGTACATGGATAATTTACAACTAAAACCAGGAGAAGTGATCTACAAATGTCCGAAGTGCTGTAGTATCAAACCTGAACGTGCACACCATTGCAGGTATGCCCTGGTTTGTTTTCTTTAAAGCAATTATGCATGGTGTGTCTTGGAATAATCTTCCTGA
This sequence comes from Pavo muticus, assembly GCA_016647715.1. Lineage (NCBI taxonomy): Eukaryota > Metazoa > Chordata > Aves > Galliformes > Phasianidae > Pavo > Pavo muticus. The sequence continues at coordinate 4,786,890 of JACDJE010000160.1, read as the reverse complement.
TTTATATATCAATTTTTCCCCACAGATATCTTTTGATATTCAATGAAGTGTTCAGACATTTATATGTTGTAGCATGTCTTATACTATAGCATGAACGTGGATGAGGGGAAGGAAGCAAGAGAATTTTTCAGATAGAAACTGATGAAATAAGTGACTCCTTCAGTCCTAAATCAAGAAAATAGATATGCCTGCATAATTAGGGCTCACATAAATATGTGAATGTTTCTGGTGGCTCTTTCTAGGTGTGAAGAGTATTGAATTATGTGGCGTATTGAGTTTCTGAGCTAGTAACCTTCAAAAGAAGAGAGGTCTTGTCAGGACACTACATGTTCTGTAAATGTGTGGTTTCTGAATTAAATGTCTCATTGTATGTCACATATCTGTGTGAAAGTTATGGCTGAAAAGCTATTTCCATTATAACTACTCTGCTTTGGCACTGAAATCTTGCTCTCATCTCAGGTGTGAGTGGGTTTTTGTATCTGGAATGTGAGGGGAAAAGTGTCATATATAAATAGCCTTGTATAGAATTATCTTTCAGTTGATTTCTCTGTGTTTCAGGTTAGCTGTGGCTTGAATGCAGACACCAGGCATGGCTTCATGTGCAATGAGTTTGATTCTGGCTGGCATTATTAGCTCCAGCAGAGCATTACATGAACACAGCTGTGCTGTTAGCTGGGCAGGCTTGGGGGTGGAAGCAGTGCAGCTGCTTTCTTGTGCTAGAATATAAACTGTTATCCTATGGGGAGCCAGAACAGCTTTGTGCCATCTGTTCAGATTGTGTTGTGTTCATGGGATGCAGCAAAGGGATACCCAGAGGCTCTGTTGAGTGTAGGTTGGATCTTGTTAATTTGCTCGTGGCAGATTTAGGCTGGCTCCTACAGACTTTACAGGTATCTCTGTGAAGTGTTTCCCACATCTCCAATCCCTATAGGATTTTCTAATTTGGAAAATGAAGACATTTTATGTTGAACTCTGCATATGAAGAAAGAAGCTGGAGAATTGAAGAGCTCAGAACCCGTGCAGCTGTGTGACTCCGCATAGGCACTGCTTGAATGGTAGACCTGGATGTAACAACCGTGGGGGTTTCAGATGAAACTGTAGAGTTGCTGGGTTACATCTGGGCCTCCTCCTGCAGACACAGCACTGTTGGGTGTTCCAATAGCCTGGGATCCCAGATAAGGCAGTGCTGATGGAATGATTAGTATTCTTCATAGGCAGGCTGGTCTGGTAGAAGTTGTCCCTGCGTGTGGCAGGGCTGGAACTAGATGGTCTTTAGGGGCCCTTCCAACCCAAAAAGAAAGTGAGTTTGATTATACTGCCAGCTTCTTATTGGCTTACAAACCCATTCTGAGTTTATTAAGAAGATGATATCGTTTCAAGTAGTCAAAGTGGCAATTTGCTGATAAAAGAGAGTTGAAAGTGTGAACTGAAGTCGGTTCCTATTGAGAAACAGTTGCACTCAAAGCCACAGCGCAGATTTTGAGTAGTAAATCATTAACAGAAGAGACTCTTATGATGTAGTTATGAAAATTGTTGTGCAACAACACTGCAGAAGTTCTTTTGAGGAAGAAAAATAATTTCATAATGCTGTTAGTGATGGGAAAACAAGCAAGAAACCTTTGTTTACAACTCGGATATCTAGCCTCCATAAAACACTTGGAACCAAGATTTTACTGAGCAGTTAACACTTTCAGCATAAGGAGGAGGTTATGCTGTATTGTTTCTGCAGAAGCACAGCTGTTGTTATTTCCACCCTATTCTGAGTGCCTGAGTTTCTGTGTGGAGAACTGACACTCAGAATCAAGTCACTGAGATGGTTGCTTCAGTTTTTCTGTGGGTTTCTGTAATCCAGGCCAATTTCTGTTAAGCCAGTAGCTGTGTCTTTCTGAATGGTTATCCTAGGCATTCAAAACTGTAATTGCATCTGCAATTGCCTGAGTCCATTCAGCAGGCTGGAGAATCACAGAATCACAGAATCACTAAGGTTGGAAAGGACCTATAAGATCATCTAGTCCAACCATCCACCTATCACCAATGGTTCTCGCTAAACCATATCCCTCATCACAACATCCAAACGTTCCTTGAACACCTCCAGGGTCGGTGACTCCACCACCTCCCTGGGCAGCCCATTCCAGTGCCTAACCACTCTTTCAGAGCAGTAGTATTTCCTAATATCCAGCCTGAATCTTCCCTGGCACAGCTTGAAACCATTCCCTCTAGTCCTATCACCAGTTACACGAGAGAAGACCTCCCTTTGTCTGCAGCTTCTTGTTCTTACTGCCGTGCTGCTCCTTCCTCTCATGCAGGCATCAGGGCTCGTACAGCTGTGCAGTGAAATGACCCAGATTGCAGCGAATGGAGTGCTTTCCCCAAACTCTTGCTGCCTGAATGTCAGTGCTGGGACCAGGGAAGGAACAGCATACAAATGGCTGGGGTGGGAGGAAAGCTGTGCCACTGTTTCCAGCATCACTGCCAGTTTGATGGCTGGAAGCATTTGTTGAGTCGTGGTGTTAAATGAGAAATGGAGGCGGGGTTCCAGGCATCTGATGCCTTGGGAGAGCTGAGTGGGCTTGTGAGAAATACTGAATGAGCAAAAGTGATTCCTGCCCACTTCCCATCCTTTGAAGTGGTTGACTTGATTGGAATCTGGATATGATTTTACTCAGTCCTTCACCTTCATAGCCTTCTTAGAGTGGCAGTGTGTTTTCTGTGTCCCATGAGAAGACTTGCATGGTCGTGGTGACTAGCATTAGCTCATCATTCCCACACGCCTCAAGAATTAACGGGAGGCTGAACTTAAAGGCTCGTGCTCTGGAAGGAGAATCTTTTGGGAGCCTTCTGAACATCCTGTCATGAATCATACCTGTTTTCTTCTGAGCTGTGTTTCCTTTTGGTGCCGTTCTTGTGTGAGAACGGCACCATTTGAACAGTGATTTTCATCGAAGGAGTTGTCATGGATAAAACAAGAAGCAGTGGGAATATGTAGGGGTGGGCGGTGGTAGCCCAGAGCAAATCATAGAATCATAGAATGGCCTGGGTTGAAAAGGACCACAATGATCATCCAGTTCCAACCCCCTACTGTGTGCAGGGTCGCCAACCACCAGACCAGGCTGCCCAGAGCCACATCCAGCCTGGCCTTGAATGCCTCCAGGGATGGGGCATCCACAGCCTCCTTAGGCAACCTGTTCCAGTGCCTCACCACCCTCTGTGTGAAAAACTTCCTCCTCATATCCAACCTAAACCTCCCCTGTCTCAGTTTAAAGCCATTCCTCCTTGTCCTATCACTATCCGCCCTCGTAAACAACCATTCCCTTCCTGTTTATATGCTCAAAGAGCATAATAATAAGAGCAAAGGGAACTTCAGAGGGGCTGTGTGAGATTTGGGATCCCTTCCTGTTACCAGCATGGGAGTGTGTTCTGCTTCTTCCTCAACTGCTTGGTAGTCATCCATATGCAGTGATTTAAAACTTTGTGCATGGGAATGCTGCTTTTTTTCCAGCTTTCTCCACTCTAATAATAATGTAACTTTGCTTCACGGCTTGTTGCTGCGACACTTATAGGTATTATGCTTAAATAAGCATGTGTTTTGAATAATAGTGCCTGAATTTGTGAGGCTTATTGAGCTCTGTATTTGCTGAAATTAAAATGATAACATTTTGAATGTTTTGCAGGGAAATGTGAAATGCTCTGAGTCTGTGCCTACCTTAAGCTACTGATATAAGGAAGAAGTTCAATGCATTTTCAGCTGTTCTTTTTCTCCCGTATAACAGTTAATATTTGTCTGCAGATGGGCTTGGATATAAGAGCATTGAGCCCTCTGGTGCTGTACGGCCAGATGTAAAATGAACTTTTGAAACATTTGTCTTTTATTGATGAACTGAAAAAGGAAAAATTCATTTCAGCACATCATCTTCTGGCCACCGAATACCTTCATTTCTATTCTAAAGTGCAGGCTCTGGTTTCTCAACTGAAGTCTTGTTTTCTTTCCTCTAGCATTTGCAAACGATGTATTCGGAAGATGGATCACCACTGCCCTTGGGTGAATAACTGTGTGGGGGAGAAGAATCAGAGATTTTTTGTGTTGTTTACGGTAAGGGAAAATCAACACAGCATGATTTCAGTACGAATCTACCTTCGGTGTAACTATTTTGATTGTGTTTGTAGAGAGTAATGGCTTAAGGGCAAAATTACTTTGTGATTTCTTGTTCTTTTCTCCACCTATCCAAGTTATTCTCCAGGTATTTCTGTCCCTATTCATTTTAACCTGTTTTGTAAAGTGCTGTTATTTTAAGGCATCTCCATTTTGCTGTTTTATATAGTAATAATTATTGGAGTTGTAGTGTGAGTTACGGAGCTAATCTTTATAAACATTCATTGCCACCCATGTTTTTAGATTCAAACCTAATGAGAACTTGTTTGTACATCATTGCATTGAACTAAAATTGGAAATAGGAAAGTATATTTGCTGTGGATTAGTAAAGGCTGGCTGAAAGCAGTGTCTGGTTTACTACCTGGCAGCAGTCAAAAGTAAGCACTCTCTCTCATTTCCAGATGTATATAGCCCTAATTTCAGCTCATGCGCTCATACTGTGTGGGTTTCAGTTTTTCTCCTGTGTCCGAGGGCAGTGGACTGGTAAGCAAACACTTAACTTTCACTAAGTTACTAAGGAAAAGTCATCACTTACTTCAATCCCCTGTGTGACATATTACGAGACTTCAGCCTTTTTCTGTGAGGTCTTAAAGATGTTCTCATGCCTGTTAAGTTTCTTATAACTGTGACATGTTTCAAGTATCAAACAGCTATTATTGCTGTTTATTGAAGAGGAGATAAATCTACAGAGCATGTTCATAGTAAGTTATTCTTTTTCATAACTAAATATGTTGTTTTCACAGAATGCAGTGACTTCTCCCCACCTGTAACTGTGATCCTGATGATCTTCTTGTGCCTTGAGGGTTTTCTGTTTCTCACTTTCACTGCAGTCATGTTTGGCACCCAAATCCACTCCATATGCAATGATGAAACGGTAAAGACTGCTACTTTTGTGTACCATAACAATTCTTCTAGAAAGATGTGATTAGACACAGTTTGATTTACATGAGGGGAAACTCTCGCTTTGTACAAAACCTGAAATCTGAAATAAATCGCAATTTTTAGTTTCAGTCATAAAATTGAGAAACCACTTTGATTTTCTGACATAAATTTGTAGTTAGGTTTTCAGTTATGCGTGTTGCACAACTTCTGACTTCAGTTTGGGCTTCTGAACCTTCAGAATCTCCTGAAATGTCAGAACTGACCGCTTTCCTCAGCTGTTCTGTTTTAATTCCTCACATTTCTTCTCTACTTTGATATATTTTGTTCAAATATAACCATAGTTTGGACATTCCCTTGCCCTGAGATCTGCAGCTTCAGGCCTTGAGAGGATATTTGATGCCAGATTGAAGCATAAGGAATTTGAACATCGTGGCTTTTTACAGTTTTCTCAGCTGGGGCTGTTTAAAGAGTACTCCTGTATTAAAGACCTTTGTGTGTTACAAAACGAGAAACAAATCAGTAAATATCTGGCCTTCATTAGCGGGAAATTAAGAAGTCAAAATGCATTTGGGAGAGTAAGCCTAGCTTCAGTAATTACAATAGGAGCATCTTCTTGGGAGCATTATTACTTGATGCCATTAAAAGAGTAAAGAACATCTGGTGTAGGTATATTGTGTGCAGGTCTTCTAGCTTCAGCATCAGCTTTTCTGCTCATTTTGTCTTCCAGTTTGGAGGGCTGGGAGAAATAGGCCAGCCTGTCTTGTATACATTATATATTCTAAGTCTCCCTCTGTCTACCTACAGGGCTGAATCAGCTTTACTCATTTTGTTTGTGCTAAATAAATATCAGTAAGACACCAGTGAGCCCTCTATAAATTAAAAGAATGTGAAATCATCAGTTTTGGTAGTTCCTCGTAGTCTTTGGACAGTGTGTCACTGCACATCTGTTTGCATACAGGAGATTGAAAGACTGAAGAGTGAAAAGCCAACGTGGGAGCGGAGACTGCGATGGGAAGGAATGAAATCTGTTTTTGGGGGTCAGCCTTCACTCCTGTGGATCAATCCTTTCGCAGGATTTAGACTCAGACAAATCCTACTGAGATCAAAGAAAGGAGGACCTGAATTTTCTGTTTGAGTCTCGCTGGAACTTGCAAGAATACTATATAATATTTATTTGGGGCCAGAAAAGGCTGTCTACATATAATCTGTGACCAGGTGAAACTGATACCAGACATTTGCTTGTAGCAAGCAGAGTTTTATACGTTCATCGTCACAGACATCTCATTAACTTTCAGAGACACCAACTGGATCTGTAATGGTCTTAACGGCAAGATAACGTAGAACAAAAGCACGTGGTCACACTAAAGAAGCCAAATGTTGTCATGCTACTGTAATTTATTTTCTGAGATTAATTATGCATATTTTTGTTGTTGTTGTTAAACCCTTTTTATTTGATAAATGTTTGGGGAATTACCAGTGTGGTTTTTATAAGAATTATATACTTAAGTGCAGTTGTCAATCATAAGGAGAAGCGTTCTGGTGAAAGGTGATCTCGAATGAGACCCAACCTTCTCAATCCAGTTTTCAGGGAATAGTGGCTTGTTCAGTTTTCATTTATATTTCAGCTTGTCCTGATAAACAGAGCTATACTTTTGTGTCCCACCTCAGACACACATTCCTCATATGCAAGTGATTCAAGGGACTTGTGCACACGACAGCATAACATGTCAGAGGCACTGTTACACCCCTGCCAAATGTCTTCCCAGGCTCACAGAAGCATGTCTTGTGTTTGGCAGTATTAATCTCATGTGGCATTTAGGTAAGTTCTAAATCTTCAGTAAATGACACTTCAAACAGCTGAGAGCAGGATTCTGCCCTCAAATATGCATCTTCAGTTCTTGTGCATTGATTCTAGAGGAACTTAAGTGTGGAGGTGTTCTGAAGTTTGTGTCTTGCCCTCTGAGCGGGGATTATTGGGGCCAGTGACTGTTAAAAATACTGCAGATTGGCATCAATCTGCTGAGAGCAGTCGTCTTTGTAAGGTCTTGTTCTGCTCCTTTTTTTTATTGTACAGACTTTTCACTGAAGGAAGACTGTGAACTCAATGGTCGCGTGAGCAAAATGGCCCCATGAGCAAAGAACTCAGAAGAATGAGGGAGGTTCCTTTAGTGCTGTCACAGCTTGCCTCTTTCTCAAGTACAACATCTCTTCAAAGTAGAAAAATCTGCAATAAGAGGAATTAATTTTAGTTTCATCATCTCCCATCCAAAATTGCTTTCGAGAGAAGGGGACAGTATAGATCTAGAACTGCTTCATGTGGGCCTGACAAACAACAGTAGTGCTCAGAAACGTTTGTAGGTCTGCAAGTAATGAAATGCAAATTGCCAGTAATGAAATTCAACTACGAGTAGATTCTTGAAAAATTAAAACTGTTTTTTCTTCTAGAAATTACTGACAAGATAAAGGATGAAACAGGAGCCTTGATGCAGAGCTTGAAATCGTGCCTAGAAAGTAATCAGCTCCCTGTTCTGGGACTTGCCTTAAAACTGTCCTGTTCTTGCTTTTGCTTTGCAAGTTGCACTGATGATCTGTCCCACCTCAAGCAGTTCAGTGTGCTCAAGAATCTTACGTTAGTAAGTTTTCTTACCACAGGAGTTATGCCTCCTTTCTTCAGTGACCTGCCTCTCCATTTCTTTGTAGCTGTCTGTGGCATCCCAGTTCATCAGGTTTTATACCGTTGTGTGAGTGAACTTACCATAGGGTCCCTTTATTATCAACGACCCTGCAAACAGAACTGTGCAATACTGTGTAGTACGTTCACTTTGCTTGGGGGAGAAGGTGTGTAAGGCTGGAGAGTTCCTGGGTGTGGACACGTCCATTGGAATTGCAGCCAACTGAACAAAGCTACATCTCACACAGGCGAGGGGGAAGGAAGGCAGAAGTTCTACGAGAATCTTTGCATATTCAGTTGCACATCTTAAATGCTGGGGAAAAAAAATGTCTGGCTTTGTCATGAGGCTCTCAATGTGTATATTGTTTAATAAAATATCCTGATGAGAAGCAGCAAATATCACTTCAAACGGATGAACTCTGTGACTTAGCAAGTGTGTGCGTGTGTGAAATCAGGTTTACTTGGCTTTTCAAACCCTTGTTACGTTGTAATTTTTTAATGTAAAGAAAGAAATAAAGTAATTAATTGAAGTCTTAAAGTTGATTAACTTCTGCCCCGTATGTATCACTTCTTTTTTTTGCACGTATATGTGCATATTCAAATCTTCTCAGGGTAATGGTGTTGCATCCTTTGGTTTGTAATTTATATGCATATCAAGCAATGGCTGACACTACTCCAAGTTAAATATGCTCCTTCCAAGAACATGGGACTAATTTAGGGGTGGCATTTGACATAGAGATGCCAGAAAGATTTTTGCTGTGATTCTGTTCTGGCCCTGAATGCAGGCCTGTCATGAGGCAACAAATTATTGTTACTCTGAAGTCTTTACCAGACTTAACTGTGCACTTGAACCTGAATCTGTTGCCCACTTGTGCCAGGTCAACTCTATTTTCTTCTATTGAGTAGTATCTCAGATTGTTAATTATACTGATCTCAAGAGGACACTGTTTTGCAGACATAGATGATTCTTTTGCTTATGTTATGGGTGTATAATCCCTAAGGCATTTGCATTGCAGAAATCAACAGAGAATCTTGAAAACTTTGTATTAAGAAAGGCAAGCTGTTATTTAGAGAACTGTGAACCATATGGAATTTATTTCCACTAGATTTATTTTCTTACCATTAATGAGTATAAATGTGTATTTAATTTCTAGAAAAGCAATGTAATTTACATGGTGGAGGAACTGGAAGCAACGTTACACAAGAACGGGCGCAGCAGGAATGCTTGCAGTGGGATTTGTTCTGCAGCTATAGCTGTGTCAAATCAAAGTCATCAGCACGTAATATCAGGTCAAATTCATCACAAGACATTAGAAAAATAAAACATCGAGATGCTGGGTGGAATCAACCCAGTCTTCAGTGGTTTTCAGACCTCTGTTGGACATGTAGAATGGTAACTGTAAATTGTCTCCCCAAGCAGTGAGAAATAACCTGAGTACGAAGTTAACACCCTTTTGGGGCAGGCTTGGCTGCTCTTCCTTTTTCAGTGAGGTTGCATTTCTGCAGTGTGCTCCATCTGAGGATCTCAGAGTGCTTCATGAGCCTCACAAAGCCTTTGCTGGGCACCATCATCTCAGCACTGTGATGGGCAGGGGTCTGTGCTTGTGGGCTGACAGTTTAATGTGCTGTGCAAGAAGAAAGAATTCCCCACTGCACCCTACATTTCAGTGTGTGTCCATCTGAATGCATCAAGAGCTGAGTGATGGAGGTCGTTGGGCTTTACAGAAAGGAACATAAGCTCTGTAGAAATCCAGGAGTCTGCTTTCTAGTGACATTCAATTTATACAAATAAACACAGTGCCTGTGCTTCAGGAACGTTTGAGGCTGTATAGTCATCTGTTGGGATTGTTTTAAGTAGTATCGTGGTTAGAGGTGGTTTCTTGAGCTTACTGCTCATTGTGGGTTTTGCCAGACCATAGTCAGATGCAGAGCTCCTCGCTGCTGTCTCTGAGTGGTTTTAGATGGATATTGCAGTAGAGGATGCAAATGACTCATGGATGGACTCCGGATATACATTGTGAAGTATGGAAAATGACAACGTGTTGAGACCTTGCTATTCCTGATCACAAATAAGAACTGAGCAGTAGTAAAGGTTAGCTGGTCGATGTGGAACAAGTCACATAGAATCATAGAATCAGAATGGCCTGGGTTGAAAAGGACCACAGTGATCATCCAGTTTCAACCCCCCTGCTATGTGCAGGGTCGCCAACCAGCAGACCAGGCTGCCCAGAGCCACATCCAGCCTGGCCTTGAATGCCTCCAGGGATGGGGCATCCACAGCCTACTTGGGCAACCACATCTGGAAGGGCAATGAAGACGAAAGAGTTAGGAAGATATTCTTCCTAAAGCTTCATTTGCAGTGGGAGGATTAGGAGTGTAATTATATTTTTAATGGGGATAGACCTTTCCATACTGATAATTCGATGCAGGCTGTACTCATTGCCTATTAACAGGAGCTGCATCAGGTGTTTGTTTTTATGATGATAGCGACCAGAGGCTTCAAAAGAGTTGTGATCACAGGGATCTAGGTGATAACAAGCACAATCAATGCCTGCTCTGAAGAGCTTACAGTCTTGGTCCTACTGAGACGAGCATTAACCCCAATCACATGTGAAATGAGGGTGAGATCAGTGGGATGAGCTGTGGGATGACCCGTGCTGAGGCTCCTGCTGCAGCTTGGTGCCCTCTGCTTTACTCACTGACAGGGAAGAGCGTGACCCCCAGGTCCAGTGGCTGACAGTGGATTTCTGTGCTTTGCCTCTGCAAAAAGAAAGGACCTGGTTCACTTTCTGCGTGGTTCCCACATTGCTCCCAGCTTCTCCTTCTACCTCTCCCTATAAAATCTCCTGCTTGGGTATCAGTGTCTGAGGTAAGAGCTGTGCTACGGCGCTGGGCCCTGCGCTAGAGCCTAGTTTATAGTCTTCACTGCCTGTGCTTGTAGAAGGAGATGGAAGGGATGGTTCAGGAGATGCTGTGGGAGAGAAAAGAGACAAAATTAAAATGGACTTGAATGATGTTCAGTGAAGCAGTGCCCAAATAAAATCAGCAGACGATCCTATGAACCAAAGAGCAGAAGCTGGGGGAGCAGTGGGCCATGTGGGAGCAATCCTAAGTTCAGGCACATCCTTCCTTCCTGGGTTGCAATGAGGCCCAGAGGGACTGATAGGCACACATCAGCTCTTTCCACTATTCTACCCTTGGTAAATGCTTGCCCCTGATTGCTTTTTAATCTTTCCACTCTTAGAAGATAGATAGATAGTTCAACCTGCTGGCAGCTGGACTTCATTTACAGAACATAATGTTTCTCCTTCAGCATCTCTCTAATTTCCCTTATGCAAGACGGCCTTAAACAAGAAAAGAAAGAAAAAGGAAAAAAAGGAGAAAGCTAGAAAACATGATGTGTAGATTTATATGGCTGAGAGATAGCAAAATACGCTGTAAGAAGTGTATGATCATAACTTGCAGAAGGAAACTGTGTAAGACATGATGACAGGGCAGCAGTAGCTGTGAATTGCATGGTCCATTTGCTAATACAGTGGATAAATGCTTTAACAAAGAGCCATTGCCTGGCAGCAGTGTCATGAGTGGTTAAAGGTGGAGTTGTGTTCATGTCGTATTTAGTTCTGGTTGACAGCAAACAAGATGCTTTATGTAGGGCACCTCTTGCCACTGATAACTGTATGTGAGTCTTTGTGGTGTTACCCAGCACTGTCTACGTTCATAGACACACAGTCACCACTCTTCATTTCAACTCTTGTGTTCAGTAGCATCTCAAAATCCATCTGGTATTAATTAATTAGGGGTATTAATTGAAAATCATGCCTTCTCTTTGGAAGATGTCTCCAGACTTCATAGTATAGGAAGTCTACAAGGGGTGGTGTGGACTCAGATTCAGCGTAATAGAGAGGGAATAGAGAATAGATTAAATAGATCAATAAACCTAATTACGCCTTCTTAATCCTTTCCCCCTCCCAATCCCCTCATTATGCTGACACTAACAGCAAAAAAAAATGGGCACATACGGTCAGGGACAGCGTGAATCACAGAGCTCATGTTTCCTGGGAGGACATGTCCTGGCAACGGGTCCAGGTTGAGACTGGGAGGTCCTGACTGGTACTGGACATCAATGGCGGTTCCTGCGGTGTAGTCGGGAAAAGAAAGACATTATTCATCCCATCATTACTGAGAAGCCAGATGGTCAGGCACAAGGCTCTTTTTTCAGGGAATATGGGAGACCTCTGTGGGTGGGGGTTAATGTCTTGGCTCCTCTTTGCTTCCTTCCTGCTCCTGCTCTCTGCTTTTAGCCTTTTTGCTCCCAAACGGTTGGGGTTTCTGCTAATAACCAACCACACTGTTCATCTGTGTGTGTGTTTCACAATTACTGCTCTTATCAGGGTTTCTCATAAAACTATGCATATTACTAGCTAAAATATGTTGTCTCCCTGCAGCTTGCATCAATTTGGTAGGCTGCCTAAAATTCAACCTCCTGGCTGGTGTGAAGCACACAGAGTGCACCCACTCCTATTAACTGTCCCTTGGTCACATTTTCAGAGATAGATAGACTAGAAGGGAACCATATGGGAATTGGACTTGAGTGAGAATGTCCCATGTTCAAGCTACAATTCAACCTGATCCTTCACTTCCCTCCTTCCAGGACCATGTTATCCTTACCAACATCCTCCAGAGGACAAAAATCTAGGCAGGAAGCCCCTTAAATGGCTTCATAATAAAACCCCTTTCTCAGCAGTTCTCCTACCTCCCAGCAGCATCTCCTGCAGCAAGCTGTCGATCCTTGCCACACCAAAGAGCTTGATGAACTGGACCTGCTCGATCATCTGCCAGGTGATGCTCTGCAGTGGGGGCAGCAGCAGGAGGATGTCGCTGAACCGGCCCCGGGAATCATATTGGCGGTCATTGATGTAATCCTCCAGGTTGACCTGGACCTGGAAACGCATGTTCTTCACCTTCCCGGGCTCTCTCAGGCCTTTGCAGTCTAGGGAGGGGTGGAAGAAATGAAGTTTATTGATGACCCTCGTAGCCAAGAAGTGTTACTCTGGCAACTATGCTCCAGGGAGGGAAAAGGCTGAGATAGAAGTGACTCTCTGACAATTATCTCTTTGTGCAGGTTTATCTGACAGATGTACAATGCACTGGCACTGCTTCGTATCTCAGGTGGAATAGGCTATTGCAGTGCAAATAGAAAGAGCTTAATTCAGATGGGTGTATCTGGGTACATAAGCAAAGAGGAAGGATTTAGAAGCTGATTTGTATTTGTCCTGCAAACTGCTGAGACTTTCACCCATACATTTTGAGTCTCAACTCTTCTCACTAAATCCATGCAGGTTTAGAGCTTATCTGTTTAAATATATGAGCTCTAGCACCAGGTTCTTCTCTTGATTTCCTGTCTTTGACCCATTGTGACTCCATTTTCCATGGACAGCTGGTTTAGTTTTGTTTAATCAAGTTCAAGGTACATTGAAGTGCACAATTTACAGCTTTCCACTCCTAATTTTCCTTGCAACCTAAGGCAGAAATTTCTGGCTACTGGACCGTTTCCTACAGTCTACAAAGAACGGCCAAGCACTACATTCTAGGGATCATCACGCCAAGAGATTAAATAAAGTGGTTAGCAAGTTATTGTATGTCAGCATGCAACTCCACGGATAAGCCTACTTGTTAGCATGAATGAATTTTGCTTCCATAGAACTTGGGACTTTTTTCTTTCAGATGAAATCACGGTGCCTCATTGTTGTAATGATCTAAAGCTTAATTGAGATACCAATCAGCTGAGGAGGTAATTTGTCTAACGACACGATAATACCATCCCTATACAGGTTTGCATCAGGCACTTTGGCAAGCCAATGTTCATGATGTTTGTAGAACTCCTGTATCTTGATTTCAAATCAGAGAACACAGCAAAAAATGATTGATGGAAGATGGTACTCTAATTTTCCATGCTAATAGATGCCAAAGACAAAAGGGCGTTGCTCTCTGCTTGGAATTATTCCTCCTCCTCTTTTCCAAGCTACAGGGCAATACACCTAAAGCTGAATGTTCTACTGAGGGGACAGCGTGCGTGCTGTACGCATTTGTTTGGGGGGAACCTGAGTGGGATGTTTATGCAGTGACAATATAGGGATGATGCAAAGCAAGTTTTTCTTTGCTTTATGTTTCCCTGCTCTCTTCACCCTGGGCTGCCCTACTCTGCCCTTGCTGGTGCTGGCTGCCAGCAAGATCCATTAACAGACATCCTTGATGTTTCTGGGTACTCGGTGCCCTGAACAGTCCACAGCTCTCTGTGGTTTTTAATTCTCATCTCAGAACTCTGATGGGTGCTTCAAACTGCTGCTCAGTCGACTAATTCAGCTAATGCGTAATTCAGTATGAGCATACATGTCCTTAATAGGCATCTCTTTCATTTCAGACTAATGGGCTTTCCTGAAGCCACCTACAGAAGCAGCAAAACTCCTCTGAATTCTGCTGAGACTTGCCTGTCTGTCTGGAGTTACTATGTGCTAAATATCAAAGTGTTCAGGAATAGGGTGAAATGCAGAGCTGTTGCCAGGGGGTTTTCAGCCTGGCTGTCAGAGTTGCCCTTAGGAATGCAAAAGCAGGAGGAAGAGCTGTGTTTCCCCACCCACTGCCCTATTTCCCATATCCTCCTATAACACAACATCTCCTCAAGCCCTGTGCTTGCCCCTGCAAGCAGGAAAGTCACATACCTGGATCAAAGAAGATGATGGCTTTAAGGCATGCGTACTCGTTGTCGTCGATCTGGATGTCCCTCAAGGGCTTCACCAGCTCGTCTAAGATCCTGGTGGCCACACGAGCGATTTCTAGCTCTGGACAGTGCATTGGGATGATGAAGTCATTCCCTGGGGACAAGGGAGAAATTCAGCATTGAATGCACTGCAGAAATGGTCTCACCCATCAGTTGCCCAGACTTGGGCTGCCAGATAGTTCTACTGCCATGCTGAGCAGAGTTGCAGCACAGATCTTCACACCAAGATTCACGATGGAGAAGCAAGGTGTGGATCTGACTCTTTGGTCCTTAGTTTTGCACGTATCAGTGCATTAATACCATACTCAAAGTTTGTTCCATCTCCTGCTCTGATTTACAGTTTTCAGCACCAATTCCCAAATACCTCACTGTGCCCTGACAATGTGTTGCAAAACCAAGACACAACTGTTTGAGATCCTGCTTAATATTGAGGTTTTCCCAACCACAGTTTCAAATCATAAGGGCACAGGTGTAAAAGATGATCTTAGTGGCCTTTCCAACCTTAATGACTCTACGAAAAGTCACAGTGTATTTGCCTCTCCCTTCCTTCTCTTCTCCAGAGGCCTCCTTGAGCACTTAATCCTGAGCCAGATGTGCAGTGACCTATCCAGGTTCTGTGAGTGCAGACAATAAGAGCAGGAGTGCTTTCAGTACTTTACCTAATAATAGAAAGTCGGTGTAGGGTATGGACCGCTTGGCTACCCCAAGGAGCAGGTGTTCCCCTGCGTGGGCTCTGAGCAAGGCGACCTGCAGGCAGCACAGAAGAGAGAGGTCTTAATAGAATTTCAACTCAAAGAGCAAAAAGGGGGGCGTCTTGAGTTCTTAGGAAACAAATGGCTTTTACACTCATCTACCAGGTTACAGTAAAGGGAAAACTCACTGTCTGGGTCCCTGTGCACACTGGAGTGACCAGTTCTGTATTTTTGGGCTTTTAGGCTACTGAACTTGTTGCCTTTGTCCCTTATTATTCTTCATCTCCTGCCAGTTTATTGCTCTGCATAGTAATACATTGATGCCAGACTTCCCCGTTGAAAAGCATGGCTGAGAATTAGCACAGAAGGCAGCAGCACT
Source organism: Pavo muticus (assembly GCA_016647715.1). Taxonomy (NCBI): domain Eukaryota; kingdom Metazoa; phylum Chordata; class Aves; order Galliformes; family Phasianidae; genus Pavo; species Pavo muticus. The sequence continues at coordinate 4,771,335 of JACDJE010000160.1, read as the reverse complement.
GCAGGGAAAGGTGTTTGCCCCTCACCTGGTCATCCAACGGCAGCTCGCAGAATGCAGGGATGTACTTGGCCCACTCCACCAGCACCAGCAGCTGCTGCTTCATGGACTCACACACGTCGTTGATGGTCGCCACTTTCTTCATTGCTATATCTGCACTGTGCACAGGGCTCAGCGGCAGATACTGAAAGAGGAGCAATGCACACCCAGATCAGTGCAATCCTACCACCCAAAGCTGCATCTTTCCTCCGTAGCAATGGCTGCTGCACATTTGTTCCCCAGGCAAAGCACCACGAGGTGGTGCTCGGTCCCAGCACCACATCCCATCCTTGCTTCTTTCACTGCCTCTGGGCAAAACCTGCTCCGTGTCACAGCACTTACAGCGAAAAACCAGCATGAAATGCACCCCCCGAGATGGGTGTCTGCGACGAAACCCACCCACTTTGCTCTCTACAGAGCTGCATGGTGGGGAAAGAGTTAAAATGTAATGATTTTTGCAAAGGAAATGGATGCATTGTTGCATGTAATCTGCAACATCTGGACCATATGCCTCAGTGGCGAGAGGCAATTTGCATAATAATTTAAAGGACACTCAGGGCGAAATTCGTTGTGAAACCAGAAAGCAATCAGCATCTGTTTAAGACAGCAATTTTGTTAGCTTTATTTTTTTCTCTCTGGTAAAAAAAGAAGTAACAAATAAAAGATGTAATTGGCCACGATGGGAACATTGCGTTCTGGCCAGGACTCATTGTGCAGAGAGGGCTGAACTTCTGCCTGAACTTCAGGGAGATTTTGGGGTGCAGCAATAACTGAGGTGGGGGCAGAAGGGACCTGGGGCATCCCTCAGAATTGCAGCTCTGCATCTCACACCTCAAAGGCTGTGTCTTGTCTGGGGGTTGTCTCTGGGTCTCCTACCTGCTGTGCCATTGCCTCAGCCTGGGTGAGCACACTGATGGACAGCGAGCCGTTGTCTTCATAGCTGCTCCTGCGGATGCTGATCCTGTCGCGCTCGTTTTGCACCGCTGCAACGAGAGCCGGGGAGCAAGAGAAGTCTCCTCAATAAAGAAGCTCAGAAGAAAAGAAACTTCAGTTCTGCTCACTGTTCCCCATTAAAGCCATCCTCTCGGCCCTGCTCACCCCATTGCTCCCTTCTCAGCTTCCCTTCAGGCTGGATATTAGGAAAGGTTTCTTCTCTTGAAAGAGCAGTGATGCACCAGCACAGCTACCCAGGAGGGTGATGGGATCACCATCCCTGGAGATGTCCCAGAACCATTGGGATGTGGCATTGAGAGATGTGGTTATGGGCATGCTGGGGTGGGTTGGGTTTGGCTGGGTGATCTTGGAAGCCTTTTCCAGCCTTAATGATTCTGTGATTCTTTGCTCAGGACACATTTCTCCTGATTTCTCCAAACTGGTGGAGGAGCCGTGGGCACCGTTTCCTACACGGGATGGAAAGCTGCCTGGTTTATGGGCTTCTTTTGTCAGCTCTGGTCAAACCTCTTATCTGTGTTCCTAACCGGCCCCTGATGAGAGGCCAACAAAGTGAAAGGGCAGAAAACAGGCAACAGCAGCAAAATCAATATTTCCCATGACGGGCAGAAGCCTGCTGTTTGTTTTCCAGGATCCAGCACTCAGCTTTGCTGGCGGTTGAACAGGGTGGGCTGGGCACGAGGCTGCCAGGGCTGAGACACCAGAGCCATTTTTGGGTTTTACACCTCAGAGCCACCTTTGGTGGAGTCCACACATGTAGCAGTGGAGCCTCTCCAGTCTGACGCAGTTAAAAGGTGATTTAAAGAAAGATGAGTGGTCACTGGAAATACATCCATAAGCTATAGTTAACCTTCAGAACAGATTAACCCTTCACAGCTTTTTTTCTATACACCAGATAGCATCCAGCTTTGAACAGAAAGTAGCCAACCCAAAGCCAACCTTTTCCTGGCAATTCTCTGCCCTACTTCTCACATCTGACTCCATAGCAGATGCTCTCTTTGGAATGAATAGGCTCTTTTTACCCACTCCCAAGACAAGACAATTTTCCCTTAGTAATCAATCAACGCAATGACATTGGTGCCACGAACCTCTATGGCTCCCCTATGACAGACTCCTTTAAGAGCCTCCAGCTTGTTTTTCACCCGTCTGCTTTTATGGCACATATTTCAGTGCTTTCCTCATGCCCTGATAAGCTCAATCTCAAGTGTAAGTGGATGTTCTGGCTTTCTCAAGGTGATTTGGGCGTTGTCACTGAAAGTACCCAAGATGCTGTGGAATTAGATACAAAAGGGAGTTAATGTTTTACCTGCCACAAAAATAATTTATTGCTATGTGGTAATTATATTGCCACAATTATTGTGCCTGTAAAAGGGAAGGGATAGGTCATGGTGGTGAGGCATCGCTGTGCAGAAGGTGCTCTGGCTTGGATGTGATCTCGGCTTTGCTGACAGTAGGATAGGACTAAAACTCCACTATTTCCATTATGTGCCCAGCAAGCCTTACTCCCCATCCTTTTTCTCTCATGCTGTCCTCAATTCACTGCTCTGGTTTCCAAAGCCAATGAATGGAAAGACCTGGATCAGGCTGATGGCTGAGGGACTACACAGCCCACAGAATTATAGAATCATTCAGGTTGCAGAAGACCACCAGGATCCCAACCCAACCCCAACCCAACCCCACCACGCCCTCAGTGCCACATTTCCATGGTTTTGGAACACCTCCAGGGATGGTGACTCTGACACCTCCCTGGGGCAGTCTATGCCAATGCCTGATCTTTCTGCCATAGAGTATTTTTTTCCTAATATCCAATCACGACGCACGTGATGCACATGGCTCTGCTCCACGACACCATATAGCTCATTATCCCTGCAGGCAGATGGATGCCAGGGATGAGAAGAACCCCTGCAACCCCTGCAAGGAGACGTCAGTGGGAAAATGTCCCTGTGATGCTGTTGGCCAGGGATAGCGCGTCTCTGACCTCGACTTCTCCCCAGGGAATTTGGAGGGAGGGCAGAACGATGCCCTCATCTCCCTCCAAGGAATTCACCTCATGTCCCAGCCTGTGGGAAGCAGATGAGAAAACAAACATCTCCTCCATCTGACGTTTCCATACTCGGTGCAACCCCGGGCCCTTTTACCATGAGCACACTGAGGATGCTGGCGTGCAGAGCGCTCGCTGCGGCTCTTGGGCAAACAGCGGTGTGTTTGTGGGATTGCAACAATCCCATGTTTCCCAAACATTTTGTCCTTGCTGCCTTGCCACATCGGTACAGAGCACGTGACAAGGATCCTCTGGAGAATCCAATATATATGGGCACAGGCATTGATTTGAAGGGGACAGCAGCAAACTAGTAACTTTCCATAGGAACTGCAGATGTTAAAGCTCTCCTTTGCCACCTGCCTACATGGGAGATGCCATTATTACTCTGCTAAAACAATCTTTATTTAATTCCAATGGGGTTGGAATTGTGCTAATAAATGAGCAGCATACAAGGGGACAGCGGGAGGAGGAGCTCTGAGTGCCCCATTGGGGCTCACAGTGTGCCCATCTCTGCTGACAGATTCACTCCTTCTTGCTGCTGGATTACTTTCTATGCACAAATCATTTTTTTTCCCCGTACTATCTCTGACTTTGTAGAAGTGGTATATTTTATTTGCACATAAAAGCCAATGGTACATGCACATTTCATCCTTTGACATGCTGAGGGATGGTTTATGGCTATCACAATGCTAGGGAGGTCCTTTATCTTTTCCATCTCCCTTTGCAGTGTGCTGCAGTCCCAGAATTCTACAAGTTGGCAGAAAAGACGTGCAAACAAAAGGTATGAAATGCCAATAAAACCATCCTATAAACCTGTCTGATTTAACAAGAATAAATAAATAACAGCTTCAGGTCCTCCCACTGTGCAGTGGTAGTAATCATTCTTTTTACTTCTGCATAAAACCAGAGGAGCTCATGTACATTCATAAATTTCTTTAAAGGGGACGAGAGGTTAAATATTAACCTCTTTCTTCACCAGCAAACCGCATCCTGACAGCACGGTGTGGGACATTTCAAAAGGCACCAAGGTTATTAGCTCAGCTCCACGTGAGCGGGTGGCCAGGCTCATTTGAGAAATCACAGCCTGCTAATTTGTTCAAGGTTGAGCATGGTGACAAATAGCTGCTAAAAATAGTTTTGGGGGTGTTTAATATCAGGTGCACTCCTCGTTCATAGATGGTTTCCTGGCCAAAAACCTGTCCTGTAGTATTGTGTGGAACAATAGGGATCGAAACTTCTTCTGTGCAAAGAGAGGGAAGTGGAGAGAACAGCCAGATAAGACACGAAAGGGATGGAGATTTCAGAGTGCACATCAACTGCCCTGCGGCACTGCCCTGACCTTCACCACACACCAAGAGAAAGGGAGTAGATCTGCAACTATCCAAGATCTGGAGAGCATTCAAGCAAGTCTTTTCCTCACAGCTCTTCCCTACTTCAATGAGTGTTTACTTATTAAAGTGACTTATTGATACGAAAAAATGTGGTAGGGGTAGGAGTGTTCCTAAATGAGCTAATTTCTAGGAAATCTGGGGGCTACTTTCCACAAGACTCATGTGTTGGCCCTTCTATACTTTCGCTGGTGACTATGGGACCTGGATCCCTTCTCATGGCACAAGTAGTGGCCAGATATTTTGCATGTTCCTTTGCCAAAATTTCTCACTAGAGGTACAGGGCTCAAGTGTGGGACATCTTTTCAAAGAGCAGAATCAAATTCAGAGTGGTCAGACAGCCATGCTCCTGCCCCTATAGACAAGTCAAGCTTTTGCGCCATACAGCTTCTCCTTTGGGCAGGAACTGCCATTCCACCAGACTAGCTAGCATAGCCACTCTCATTCTCTTATCCAAAAGAGTTGTTTCCAACATGGAAACAAGGAGAAAAAGATCCAAAAGTGTCACATCGTGTCTTACAGCACAGGAAGATTAGAAAAGAAGAAAAATCACTTTGGATCCAAAGCTCCAGCTTATCCATTAGTTCTGCCAGGCTAAGGACACGTAGAGAACAGCAAGTTTTCCAGTGCTGCACGCCACGCCATGGAGCAGCGGGTCAGCGTGGTGCCAGCCACAGGAGCAGGCAAAGTGACACAACCCCACCGCCACACCCCAGGTGTATTGTCACACCCAGGCTGGGAAAAGGATCGTTTCCATCTTTTTTCCCCCTACGGTGAATAAATAGTGCTGTTACCACACCCTGGAAAGTCTGATTGCTGTTACGTGAGCTGGTTGAAAAATGATGTGCCAGAGAACAAGTGTCAAAGAGCTGCGTGTCAGCACTGGGACAACTTGACACACTGAGTGTGGATGTTGTGAATCTGGCACAAATTGGTGCATACCACTGGAACAAATCTATAAACACTTTTATCAACCCGATGCTGCTCTATCCCAAGACATGGCTTCTCTTCTTCCCTTATGCTTCGCAGTACTGTTTAATATTAATCCAGAACCAACCTAAAGCAAACAACAGTGTTCTTTTTGTACACACGATTGTGCAAGAAAATTTCTTTCGGAGTTCTGCACACGTGTTTTGGATACAGCTCTGGTCAGCTAGGCTAATTCCTACAAAGCAGTTGCTCAAGGTGCTTTAAAACCTCCTGTACCAAACACATGAGCAGTTTGTAAGCACGCAACCTGACCATGCGCTCATAAAATAAGTTTCAAGGAATGTGGCGATGTGGAACTTGGAATGAGTCATCATGCATCAAGCTGCAATCAATAATGAAGGAATGAGCCAAGGTTTTATAACTTTTACCATAAAACCAATAAAAATCACGCTTCAGATGAAAGAATGGATCTGATAACCAGATTTCAGCCTTTCCAAACTGTGGAGTTTGCTGCACTGGTGATTGGCTCAGTCCTCATCTAGAAGTGAGAGCAGCTTTGGTTGGCTAATATTACTTCGAGGACTACTTTTTTTCCCAGCTGTGTATTTACTCCATTTCTCCTAAACCAAACCAGCAGGCATTTTAGCTACATCCATGACCTATCCCAAACTGCAAGACACCCTGTTCTCCAGGAAAACAGATGGTCAGGGATTTGGAAAGAGATTCTTGTCATCATTGGTGAAACCTTATGAATTACCAGAAATGAGTGAAAAATTTCCCATTGGTTTCTGTGGAATTGTGATTTCACCTCTTAGGTAAGGGGTGAATTTGGTGACAATCCCTCTCCCAGTATTGAATCACCTAAAGAGAGAAGCCTCCCTGGATGTGTGGATACTGGCACAAAGCTGTAGCTGAAATTCCCATCTGAAGAGATGGAAAATGGGGTTTTCAGTTGCAACAAGAACCCTCTCACTGAGGAACACAGCATCAGCTCAGACGAGAGCTGCTGCTTCCCTCCACCACCTCCCACAGATGGAGCAAGGCCAGAGACAGCAGCAGGCAGTTCTGAGCAGCCTCCTCATTCCTACCTTCTTTCTTCATGCCGGCTCTGAAGCACTTCTTCAGCCTGCAGTACCTGCACTGGTTCCTCTTGTCTTTGTCTATCACGCACTGTCGGCTGAACCTGAAAGGAGTTGGGAAAGATGGAGCAATGTGGCATGTGCCCTGCTCACCCTGAGCAGCCCCAATCCCAGGACTCACTGAGGAGCCAAAGGCCTTGCAGGGAATGGGTGGAATCAGTGCTGGCTTGGCCCCACTCCCCATCTTCCCACTGCCAGCTGGGAATGCAGCAATTTCAGACCACCTACCCCACAAGGACTGAGATGGTTTTGGCTGTTGAAGTGTGATGATGACAAGTTGGGCTGGTGGTTGGCAGAGTGGGGGTCTCCATCTCCCACTTTCAGATGGTAATCAGGTGTCCAGTTTGGACCAGCTGGTTAACACTGTCTTAGTTTGCAGAGAATAAATGCACCATGGCCCACAAACCCTTTTGAGTCTATAGTCTGCTTTTGAGGTAAGTGGCCTCCACGTTCCTCTTCATCTCAGCAGAGATAGGGGAGCTTGTGTGCTCTCCAAGTGGTGGCCCATGTAGGCCAGGCCACTATGGGTGAAGGGACGGAAGAGGAATCTGTTGCGCAGGGAGGAGGCAATGTGGGTTGTTCCGGGGCCATCATTAGGTTGTAAAAGCTGAGGCACATTCCCAGGCTGGTAAAAAGCCAAAGGTACAAAAGCCCAAAGACTTTCCAAGGAATTCAAGTCTGTGATAAACAACAGAGCTTTTAGCTGGGCTAAATACAGCACGGCTCACCAAATAAGGATTCACAGACAGGAGAGCATCTACCATTTACTTGGCTTACACACTGCAGCTCCCCAGGCTGCCAAATGTCACAGTGATTCATCGATTCCTGGGGAGGGGCAACAATTAAACTCCCAGGAGAGAAAGAGCCAAAATTTCAAAGAAATCAGTAGTAGCTATTCAATCCTCCTGACAGGATCCTGCAGTGCATGGGGTGGACACCGTGCAGGTGGAGACTGATATCAGATTGGGTTTCTTTTGTGGCTGGTGTGTCCTGGAGTGATAAGTATCCCAGAAGCATTTTGACAAAAAGAGTGACTTGCATTACAAAAATATGGAATTCCTTTAAAGGAGGAAGAACTCTGGAACAAAAAGAAAACTTCCAGGTTTTAATTACAGATTAAAAGGTTGAGGGTGGGTTCAATTTTTTTTCTCTTCCTCCTGTGCTAAAATAAACACCATTTTTCCAAGGCCAACCAAGATAACTGCTTTATAATTTATAGCATCCTCCTGGAAAAAAAATCTCTCCAATGTATACCTGTGTGCCAAAGTGGCTGTGAGTCATCACTGGTCCATGCTACATTCTCAGAATAATTGTAAAATTATCAGTGATATGTCAGCATGCATAGTCTAATGTGTCTGAAAACAAAGATGGAGAAGCTGTGGTGACTCTGGAAGTGACGGGTTCTTGGATGCTTGTTGCTTTCATATTCTTACCAGGAAAATCAAGACTTTGAGAAGAGATCTCTGAAGCTTTGGTCCTTTTTCCCCCTTGGCTTTCCCTTGCTGGTTTGTGATGAGGTTGTGTTGTCACTCCACATCCAGAGGCTGTACTCTTACACAAGCCTCATGACCCTAAGTCTCCCCTGATTCACACCGTGACGGTATGAACTCAGAAAATGGATTGCACAGTGTCATAAAAGGTGACAGTGTCCAAGATGAGATAGGACATAACTTACTCCTTAGTTCCCTATCTTCTGGCCACAAGCTAAACTGCAGCATTATTGTCAGCATTCACACCACAGTAATTCAACACCGGGGATAAGGTGGCCTTGCTGTACAACTTGATCACTGCCCCACTTACTTACAGTATCGATAAATGTCATTTAAATCTCATAGAGTGGGCAGGTACCTGCAGGAATAGACATGGTTCTTACGGACGCTCCTCCTGAAGAAGCCTTTGCAGCCATCACAGCTGGATGCCCCGTAGTGTTTGCCCGTCGCCCGGTCCCCGCAGATGGAGCAAAGGGAGCCAATGCCATTGTTGAGCAGGCTGGTGTTGGCTGATTCAGCTGTGATGGTCTCTGCAGGCATTGAACAGCGCCCGTTAGTCTCCTCTGTGATGGAAACCAGAATCAACAGACAGCAGGTTGGTTTTTGTCAGATAAATCATGCACTGAGCCCGCCCCTTACCCTCATGTGCTGTATGTGTTGCTGATGAAACCTCCAGGTGGAAGCCATGCTGTTCTCAGCCTCAGCTGGCACTAGCTCACTTGGCTTTGCTTCTGGATACTGGTATTTTTCTTAGCCTCAGTGAGCAGAGAGACTTCAAGGCTTATAACCCAGTGTGCTCATGAGAACTGAACAATTACTGCTACTTTTCTTGACAAAACATAGAATCATGTGAGTTGGAAGAGATCTTTAAAGGCCATCTGGTCCAACTCTCCTGCAATGAATGGAGACATCTACAGCTCCATCAGGTGTCTAGAGCTCCGTTCATGGAGAGGGCACCCACCACATCTTTGGGAAATTCTTCCAATGCTTCACCACCCATATTGTAGAAAACTTTTTCCCTGTATCCTATCTAAATCTCCCCTCCTTTAGTCTGAAACTATTTCCCCTTGCCTGATCACAGTAGACCTTGCTAAAGAGTTTGTCTCCTTTCTTACGGCTCCTTTAGATACTGAAAAGCCACGCTCAGGTCTTCCCAGAGCCTTCTTTCTCCAGGTTGAAGATAAGGCTCTGGGGAGACCAGATGCAGAGAAACTTTATCTGGATGTGAGATATATGCTGTTTAGGGATGGAGAGCCATTTCCCCAATTAGACACCTGAAGAACATGGTCCAAAGCCTGCACCACAAAAAGCATTGGACGAAAAATGTCATTAGAAAGCAGAGAAGAGACGGAAGAAACAGGAAAGATGAACTACTTCATGCACACAATAGAGGTGAAAGAAAGATATCTTGGAGTCACCTCTGCAGCTGGGAGGGAGAGACAGAAGCTCACACAAGAGTCACTTTGGTTCCCCTAAATGTGGTTTCTCCTCTGCTTTCCCCACTGAAGAGGGCCATTACATTCCACTGGTTACAGAGGAGCACAGAAGGATTGACTTTCTAAATCTGGGACCTAAAATTATGTCATATGAATGCCCGCTGTTTGCACCCACTCATTTGGAGCAGGAATAGCTCCGCCTGGACTGTGTGTATACACTGCTGAAAGTTCCCCTTTAAACTTCTCCCTTGGCCTTAACCACCAGCCTCACTGCCCTCTGAATCCTCCTAATTCAAGGTAGTGCTTGGGTGGAAAAAAAAAAAGAGAGAGAGACATGAGAAGATGCAGATGACAGTGTTTACATCTCGCTGAGAGAAGGAATGTTTGTGGAGTCTGTCCTGACCTAAGCACTCACTGCGGGAGGGTTTTGTGAATATATCACTCCTCTGGGAGCGTGTTCTTTGCTCCAGAGGAGCTGATCTTGTGCTACAGTGACCTAAGGAAGGCTCTGGGACAAGAGAGCTGGGCAGAAAGGAGAAGTTTTGAACAATGAGAAAAAATGAGAAAATTACTTGAGGGGGGAGGAATTGGTACTTGATGTGGGCAATCTAGAGAATGTCTTCTAATGCATAATGCGTAAAAATATCTTTGGGTCATCTCATGCAACTTGTATATAAATACACAGAAAGAGAATGTTATTTTTGTATGTAAACACTCATCAAAAATTTATAGCAAAAATATTTACTATGCAATGAAAATTGCAATAAAAAGCCCCTTCGAAAAGCCAATGAGGCTTGATTATTTTTTTTTAATGGGAATTTTGTTAGCTAAGGCTGAGATGAAGACATTTTTAGCTAAGACTTCACAAATGCAAAGGTCATATTTCTTTTTGCATCCTCAGAAAGACCTTTTCATCTGTATTTCACCTTCTAACACACGGGTGAGCAAGTGAATAGGTTGGAGTGAGATGGGAGCAACACAAGAATGAAAAATGACTACACTGAAATAATTCCTGGGTTGTAATGACAGGAACTGTGATTTACCTGTTCCCATAACCCATGTGCCATGCTCCAGCTCTGATATTCATCGGTAGGTAAGTGCAAACAGAGTCCATGTCAGAAGGGCTTAATGGTTCAATCATTCAAATCAATCAACTCAAGTTGCTTTTTAGATTTTTTTACATTGATTCTATATTTAATATTGATTTGATAACTCAATTTTAAGTAAGCTGTACTGGAATACTCCTTCAAAGATAGCTGTACTGCTCAACGTTTGTGCTTCTGTTGCTTCATCTGTTATTTTTTGAAGGAATATACAAACAAAAACAAATGCACCAAATGTGCTGGATTCCATTAAAAAAATTGCACAACAGAAATAAAGATAAGAAAGCCAATTTTCTCCTCTCTCCACCCATGCTTTCTCTACTGATTTCAGAGGAATCAAGCCAAGGTCATACAATTTGGTTCTTAAATAGGCTCTTCATTCTTCAATTGGGTCCAGATTGCAAAATGATGCTGGAAAAGCATTTGCTCACCAGAAAAGGGTGTTGTTTTGTACCCTGCATGGGAGTAAGACATGTGAGGAACAGTGTTAAGTAAGAAATCCATATTCTGGCCTTAAGCCGGGTACTATTGGAGGCATAGCCACCAGCTCTGAGTAGGTGAGGGCCCATGGAGCCAAATTTTGCCCTCCTTTATACCTATGAAACCACGAACAAGGCCATAGGCTACAATTCTGTTGGTTGGCTGTTATGTTCAGGCAGATGTATAGCTAATAGTTCAGTCCCTATTATGTGTCCACGTGTCCTGTTCAGCTGAGCTGGATGAGAGTAGAAATTTTAAAAGATAAAAGAAAGCCACAAGGTGGCATGCATATGTTACTTGCAATGATAAATTTTAATTGCAAAATCCTGTCACCAGTTAATCATGAGAATGATTAATGAGAATTAGCTCAGAAGAACAGAAAGGACACAAACAATATTGCATGCATCCGTTAACTTTTGTTGGGGCTTTCAAACCTACTCAGTATTTGGGGAATGTCTGGCTTTTTCCAGGACTAATCACTGCTAAAAAAGGCAGAGGAAAGCCAGGATCCATGCTATCACTGTTGCATGCCTGTGAAATCAGCTGAAAACTGTAGGTTGTTTCCTTGAGCCCTAACTGACACGAGCCAAGGACCTGCTCAACACATCATGAAACATATTATACCTCTCCAGAGGTGTTGCTGCCTGGCATTCAGCACTGAGTTGTCCAAATGTATCTGGCCATCTGAACCAAGCTTGTGACTACCCTCACCACCCAAGGGAGAGATGCTCAGAAATGGATCAGTTATAGATGTTCATTGCTGCGATACAACAGAACAACTCCTAATCCATGCCAGCTCAGTACCTCTGAAATTTCTGCTGGCAAGGTGCAGATGAGGATGTTCTTCAAGCAAAGACCATAACTCATTTTGTCACTGATTAGGTCCTGAGCTGAGCTGAAGACTTGTGGCTGTGGCTAGACTCCTCATTAGGATCACCCCTGAAGTTTCAGCTGCATGCTTTTTGTGAGCTATGGGTTGATGGTTGGACTAGATGATCTTAGTGGTCTTTCCAACCTTAATGACTCTATGATTCTACGTATGAGCAACATGCAGCCCAGGAACCATAGCCTAACTGGATTGCTGAATTTGATGATTTAAGGGTCTTTCCCAACCTAAACGATTCTATGCTTCTACCTAGCCATGATGAGGGTATCCCAGTGTCTTTGTCAGCTTTGGGGCCAATCAAACTTGCAACCAGAAAGCACACAACTTTTTGTTATATATTGCACCAATATGTGAACCATTACCAAACTACGATTGCAATGAAGATGACAAGATTTACAATGATAAGAAATAACAGTGAGGATGGTCTCATGCTACTGGGGAATGGTATCTGGCTTGCACTCCAAGCTGGAGGTCAGCATACCTGACCCCTCAGACCTCTTTGCTGCTTTTCCTTTCAGTTATGCTACTGGTTGCCAATCCCTTCAAGGCAATCTCTTTCTCTTCTGAATGCACATTTCACACCAAGCAGTTCTTCCCGGATCTCCATTCTATGCACCAGAAATCCAAGCCAGTCTTGGCTTGTGGTTCTGATGCACATCATTTGCACTTCCTAATGGGTGAATGTTCTTTGATGGCTTTTTCATGGTTTGAGCTGGGTCAGGGAGCAGTGGGGTTGGGAACAGGGTTTTACCAACGTTTTGCCAAATTCTCAAGGTTCAGTGTGGTGTTTGAGTGCTGGGAAAGGAAAACGAGCACTGCCTTGGGAGAAAATGTTCACTGACACTTGATAAAGAATTAGTGCAATATTTTAATATTGCTTCATATTTTAAGCAAGATGACAACTCTGACAAGAGCATAAGGAAATGGGTATTAGCAGCACATAAAAACCAAGTGAGAATATGGCTTGCAATGCCAGCCAAGGTAAAGGAAACAAGTTTGTACCAAATGGGAAAGTTTCTGCGGTTACAACACGTATTTTTATAAAGGAAATAAGGGATTAACATTGATTTTCATTGACTTCCTTTTGTTTTTCTTTCTATTTAAAACAGATAGTTTTTTAAACTTCCCCTCCACTCCCATAATGGATTCTACTCTTCAGTTTGAACTACTGCTTGGCAAATTATGACATACCTAGGGGTGGAAAATCCAAAATGTATCTAGACACATCTCAGAACTGTAACATCCTGAACCAGAAAGCTTAGCCATCAAATCACTCCACATCATCAATCAACCCCAAATTTTGATGAAATAATATTCCTAAGAAGAAAAGAGTTGTTTTTAAGAACAAATTGCCTTATTTGAAAACATTCTATTTTTCACTTTCACATCACTCAGAATGTAAGCAACGGTTCTGATACCATTAAAGTTCCTGTGGCATCCCATTCTGTTCAAGCTTATATACACAATAAAATTGTAGTTTGGTTTAGTAAAGGAAATAAAGAATAATTTCACTCAGTGAGGTAGATTTGGTTTAAAACAAATCCATTACATTTTTAAAACTATCTAAAACAAGATTATTTCTTGACTCCAACAATTTTAAAATATTTCTGAACGTCCGTAAGTTTTGGTTTTGAGTTATCTACAGTAGATGACTTGGCTGATTAGCAGTATATTTCCCTGCATGGACATTTGAGGTCTTTTTTCAAGTTATTTTCACAAACTGTAGAAGAGGACACTTACCCAAGACAAACAAGCTAATTTCAAAACAGCTAGTTCCTGAGAGAACCAGTTACTCATTAACAGCTAAACAAATAACCCAACACAGATCTAGATAAACTTCAGAAAGACTCAGCCTGTCAGTTCTACTGAATGAAAAAACATAAAGAGCCCCCAGCAGGTTTTGGTAGTTAATTTGCAAAATTATACTGAATTTTGAGGAAATTTATACCACTCTAAAAAGTAAAAAAGTATCTTGCTGTTCAGCAGAGCGATAAAGTGAAATATTTGCGTTAAATGTCATTTTTGGAGTAGAGTGGTGTCTCAAAACCTTTCCACAAAAATAAGAAATAAGATCAGTATCTGGCAAAAAAAAAAGGAGAAATAAAAAAATAATAAAAAGAATGATCCTACTTGGGGACAGAAAGAACTTTTTTTGATGTTAATTTTAAATTCAGAATTCTTCGGGCCTTTTAACTTCATTTTTCTCCTGGCATATTCCGTGTCTCACTATAATAATTCCAAACATTTTATGTTGTAGATAATAGCCTTTTAGAAATGATTATTTTTTTGATGAAGAGTCAACAAATGAGAAAATGTGATACGGTAAAAATCCCATCTCCATTTCACGAAGTTTCTTAACAAGTTAAATGAAATATCGCCAAAACTCTCCAAAGGCATCGCCAACATTAGAATCTCAGTTACATGACTGATTTTATGCTGTAGGACTTAAATGCCCTCTGCTTTTCAGGCAGTGAACAGTTAATGTCATAGAATAGTGTTTTCTTTAATTTAGAACACCTTTGACTGTTCAATGCCCAAATATCACAAGATATGCTTTAATTCTGTGAACAAAGTGAAAGTCTTTCTATATAGAACTTAATGAATCCCGACCACACTCTTTATATGTCCTAAGAGCTTACAGACAATCTTGATACCAAGGAAAAAAAATAAGTCAAGTGATCCTTTGGATATTGCTTCTCAATCTATGTACCTATGAACGAGTTACATCAGACACATGGTGTATTGTGTGAATAGCCATGCGAGTGGTATTTTTTTTTTCCCAACAGTTAAATATGAACCCAAGTCATATATAGGAGTGAAACATAAATTTTAAGGCAGAAATATTGACAATAACTTCTTGCATAAGTCATGTAGGGAGTCAAATGCACGGTGTGCCATCAAGAGCTCCACTGGCATTTGCAGTACCTTGTGGGCTTTTCAGGACATGATGCTCGGCACACCGAGGAAGGGAATAACCCCATAATGACTAGGAAGTGAAGCAGTCCCGTTTCAGCCCAAATATAACTGCCGATGCAACTGAAGTTGGAAGGTCAGCTGCTTAAATACTGCCTCTTCACCCTTTGCCCCACACCTCCTACCTGCCTGCCCTAGGCTTTCAGCTTTTTAACGAAGGCGGTAGAGGTTATTACAGAGGAAGCTAATAGAAATCTCACCAGTGTTGTTTGGAAGAACCCGAAGGTTTTCAAATTCTAGCATGGTATAAGAGGAGTCCAAGGAGTCGACGTAATCTGGCATATCCATGTCCATGATGGACTGACACAGCTTCATTATTACTTGTCAACTGCAAGGGAAGCGGCAAAAACAGCCCTGCTGTCAATCACGGCCAAGTTTTCCTCTGTAAAGAGAGACACCCCAGCCCTTGCCGTGACAAATCATTACCCAGCTCTGCCCACAGTCCCCTCCCCGTGCCAGCATAGAAGGGACGAAACCTTTCCTTCTTGCTCGCAGTCCCCTCCCTTCCCGGGGTGCATCTGCTCTCTCGGTCCTGATAATATGGTATAGATAAGGCCTAGACTCAAACAACTTGGATTGCATCTTTGGGTCAATACAGCCCAGTTTATGGCCGTTCCTGTGCAAACATTTTGAAAAGGGCTGATGAGAGGTGTTCACATGTGCACTGCTTCTCCCGTGCCACTGCAATGTCACCTTGCTTGACTATCAGCCCTTGGGAAAAGATCAAGTGATGTCACTTGAAGCTGCTGGAGCCATGAGTCAGTGCCACCACTGGCTGACGACCGTTAAGATAGATTGGTGTTCAGAGCTTGAGGCATTGCCAAGAGAACATGGATCACATCCCGAGGTACGACTGGAAGGGGAAAATGAGGTATCATTACAGCCAGATGCATGCTTTCACCCTGCCCCACAGACAGAGGAGAGGTAATTTCTCCCACCAGTCCTGTTTCTCCATCCTCCTGGCTCCAACCAGCCCAATTTCTCAAAACTCCCACTGAGCTGCAGTTGCAAGTTGCTGAGGCAGAAGATTTCAAGTGATGGCAAATGACGGAAATGGAAAGGGCTGGAAAGAACCAGGCAGACTCCCTCACAGATGTGTGGTGCTTCATTTCACGTTGACTTATGTTTTCCTTTCCTGGGAAAGGCCCGTGTTATGGAAGTACAAGTCCAGCTTTTCCCCAGGGACTGTGCTGTTGGGTTTTTAACTTACCGAATTATGCATAAAAGTTTTTTTCACTGTGAGATGTAGCACAAAAGACTGGAAATAAACCACGGCCATGAATTTCCCCCAGAATTGTACCTTGAAGTGGTTGGTTTACTCCTGGTTTCATCCTCCAGATGCCTTCCCGGACCTTACAGTTCCCTCTCCAGTGACGTTGTTGTGTGTCAGAGAGTCCTTCCTTTCCATGAGCTGTTCTGTGAGGTCCAGTTCAACATCCTGTTGAATCTAGAGGAAAGAAGTCTTGAGAAACAGGGAAATGCATTGCCAGAAAAAAGAGGTTGCCAGACGGCCTGAACTCTCACTGAACCACAGATCAGGGCGGCCCCTTGTATCCTAGCAAACTCCAAATAGCAAGAAATACGCCAAAACTGAGTTTTTAAATGCATTAGATATACTCAAATTGATTTCATCTACACAGTCTTCATTTTACTTGTGGGCATTCAAGATTTGTCCACATCCTGGGGACTTACAGTAGATTTTGCAATGGGTTAACTCTAGATAGGCTTTTCCCCTATAAAGATTGGGTGCAGGAACACTTACCTTTCCTTTCTTATCATTTCTGGGGCATAAAATAATTTCATGTGCCATAGATACTTTTTTCCTTCTTTCCTTTTTTAAGTACGTGTTGTAACCAGTGGTGCACAAATGACTCCTTGGTTAGATAAGACGTTATGTTTTTATCCTTGGACTATGTCCCCAGGCTTTCAGTAATGCCAGCATCAGCTAAGTTAGCATCTGATTAGTCGTTCTTGCCTCTTACTCAATCAGTCTTGATTATGCCCACTTATTTGGCACATCTTTTTGAAAACTGAGGGACAGGCACAATCCTGCCTGAATCTCAGCACTCTGCTACCATTGCAACCAAGGGAGACTCAGATTTCTGCAGATCCAGCGAGCTTTGTGTGGGTTACTCAGCATTAAAATAGTCATATAAGCATTCACCATGCTTTCGGGCATCCAAGACACAGAGAGAGGATGTTGGGGCTCCTACCCTGATATCAACAGTTGGTAGGTTTAGAAATGCCTCAGTGTTCTCAATTTCTCAGTACAAAGATACAGAGTTACGGCTCTTTTCCAAAGAAAGCTTGGCAGCGAGGATGTGCTTGAGCACTTTTTGTTCTGGGAACAAGAAAAGGGCACTGGGAAAGAGAAAAGGTTATAGAGCAAAATTCACAGTTCAGGACCAGACTCTCAGTGTCACAGCCATGCTGATAATCAGGACTGACTTTGTTATGGGAGGTGGTGTTGGAGTGATTCAATGCCACTTTTCTATCCATTACAAACAGATGTCAGCACCCTGTTCCAAACCACACCACCAGCCCTGAAGAGTACTGAAATTTTGCTAAGGCGTGAGCAGTTTCTTCTCTTTCCTCTTCTCATTTTCTTGCTTCACTTTCTGAGTCACAGCTGCACTTCCACTGCTATCAATACAAGGCCAGGACTGAGTTTAATTATATTATATGTACTGCATCAAGGACAGAGGGCAAGCTCTAGCAAACACACATTCACCATGAGACAACACACTTATTCCTAGGCATAAAATCAGATGCCTTTGGGAGAGCTTATTAGACAAGATGAAGTTCAGAAAAAAATAAGAAATCCTTGACTAATGAGGTAAGAATACAAACTAACAAGAACGCTCCATCAGAAGCAGCATTTCTTTGGCAAGGTAAGCAGTGGGAGATGTGTGTAGGCTTTTGGCTCAAAAGTTTGAGTTTTCTGCCCTTGTTCTTAGAAACACATTGGAAACCCTTATCACTTGTTTCTCCACTTGATAAGTGGCAATAATTATATTATTTCCTTCCCTTGCAAGGGTTTTTGAGTATGAATTCACCAGTGCTTGGGTGATTCTCCAATACCAGAAACTGATGGTGGGTGTAATGTTACATATCTGGAGACAGGGTGGCTGGGCACAACCAACCACTGAAAGACTGAAGCCAGTAAGGCCTTTTCTCTGACTAAAGTATAATTAGAACCAGCATGCTGCTGGGATTGTCAACAGTGTGAAATCATATCATTAGCATATGATTACAAGTTCACACATGGCAAATTCATCCAGACCAGATGTCTGCTAGATCAGTTCCCTCCTTTCTTATGGTATATGACAGCACATCTTATTTGTGATACAGTTAACACAAGATATAGTAGAATCTCTCTTGACTTGTATCCTTACACTTATATAATAAGTATTTCTTATTATGATTAACAGTTTCATGGCACTGACTTTTTTTACTGTACAGTGATGGGCTGCTTTTCCAAAAATCATCAAGGTAACTTAATCACCGTGTGTTTAAAAATCTGGACAGCAGATACCCTGGGACTGTCAGTGTCATCACAGCCTAAACTGAAGGTTTCAGGGCTGAACTGACCATAGAGGATGCTCTCGAGGTGTAAGATTGACTGTTATTGAGATGGGGTTGCTGTTTTCTTACTCTTTGACCACATTTTGAGGATGTGCAGAGGAGTCTCCCCAAGGTTTCCTTCCTTCCTTCACAGAGCAAATTTTCATTCCTCATTTGGGGATGCTCTACGCAGCCCAATGGACAGGTCACTCACTTCTCAAGAGTGTCTCTGAATGCTGTATCCCCCAGTTAATACCATTTGCTTTGAAGTTAATGGCAACCAGCCAACTAACCTACACATTCACCCAGAAAAATTTTGCCAGAACCCTCAATAAATTTTGGGCTTGGCTTGGTGGCCATTTTGCATTAACACTCATTTCATCCTCTGCCAGAAACCCATGGACATGACAGAGATCCTTTGATGTCCAAACCCAATAAATTTGGGGCTGCTTAGAGACAGAACACATTTCTAGAGTAGGGCCAATGGTCAGCCAATGAGTCACATCCTGTGGCAGTGAACAAAGCCTGAGCTGGGACATATAGTTTTCTCCAAAAAGACTAGATAGCATCTACAGGCAGAATTACATTAACCAACCAGCCATATTCAAGTCCCCATGATGGACCTAGATGCGATGGACAATGCTCTGATGGCCATAGGATAACGTCACACATCATGTAGGAGGATGCCTTCTCTGAAGGAGGAACAGTGACATGGAAGGCATCGACTTTGGGGTAAAATGGAAAGGTAAGCAAACTTTGATCACTATGCTGAAATAATTCCTTTAGGATCATTTTTTAAACCTGTCTGGGTTTGGGTGCATTTATGGATTCTGGTTTTTACAAACCATCAAGCATACATCACAAAGACCCTGCTGCCAGAGAAGTCAGTGGATTCATGGAATTCCCAGTTATTTCTGTGATGTACTAACTATTCAACACAGATGAAACCTGAGCTGGATTTGGGAAATAAATCTGAGATGTTTCATATTCTTCCAGCAACCAAAGGTTAACTTGGTAGTTTGTTCTTTCCAAGTTTATATCACTTTCATTCTTGGCTATGGTGCGTTTGGCCAAGGCCAGAACTTGAGAAGCGCTAAGTGCTCATTTAGATATCTAAATGAAACAATCTGACCTTCAGATCTGTTGAGAAACTCCCACTGGAAATAAAGACTGGATTTGCAGATGTCTTCATGTAGCCACAGGCCATTCGTATCTTGGAAATAAATCTCCTGTTTTGGACACCTGAGTAAAATCAAATTTCACAGTCTACATGGAGTCTCCTGGACTGTAACTGCCTTTGCAAACCTGTCTCTTTTCTGGTGAACACGTCACAGCAAACACTTGATACCTACATGCAGCAGTTTGAATTTCTGTTCTTCTGCAATTTTTTTCAGAAGATAAAGTCGCAAAAGATGAATTCTCTCCTGACAACAGAGAACACAGAATCATTAAGGCTGGAAAAGATCACAAAGACCATCTAGTCCAACCATCAAACCATTGCCACCACGCTCACTAACCGTGTCACTCAATGCTACATCTATCTTTTCCTTAAAGGCCTCCAGGGATGGTGACCCCACCACCTCCCTGGGCAGACTGTTCAAATATCTCACCACAGCCACACAGCGCACAAAGCCATCATGAGCTAGGCCGAATTCCTTGGCTGTGGGTGATGTTGGCCTCTGACTAAAACAAATACACCAGCCTGAACCAGGGCTGGCAGCAGGAGAGAGGAGCGAGGCATAGGGAAGCAATATTACCTAATCTACTGCAGCTCAGAGTAGGCATGGGATTCATCTGGAGCATGCTGCTGCCTGTGGGCAAGGTTTTGGCTTTACTTGCTGAAAACGGCATGCATTAGTCAGGAGTAACCAACCCTGAAAAAAGTGTATTTGCTATGACTCCCATCTCCCCTGCGAACGACATTCCTGCCGCTTCGAGCTTTTTCGGTTGCAGTGTTGACACTTCTTCAGATCTGTCATTAGCTCAGCTGAAGGGAAAACAGAAACGCTATTCAGGCCCCAGACCCAGTGTGGGAGGTTAGGAGTGCAAATTCTCACTTCACACTGGAAGCACGATGAGTGTTTTATGTTACTGTTGCTCTTTCTATTTTAGGGGATGCCTTTATTATTTTATGAGAGCTTTGCTGTCATATAAAGTAATTTTTAATGGAATCCAACAAATTAATGTTATTAAAATTAAATTTTTCACATTTCTGAGAATTAGTCTTGAACTTCTTAAATTTTTTTCCTGTACCTTATAAATATCTACTTCAGTTTTTGAAGGTGTTTAGCTATTTTGCTGGTTTTCTTTTGTATTTTAAGACTTCTGTGATGAAATCTAGATCCAGCTCTACCGCCATGAGGATTCAAATCTCTCTCCCAGATGCACTTTTTCTGGTTGTAAGTTGCTGATTCCATCTTCATGCTGCATTTTCATTACATTGGACAAAGATCAATAGAATTTGGCTGAGTTCCAGAGAAGAGTCAAGAAAATGAGCTGACCTTGGCTGGCTGTGTTCACCTGAATCATCATCTGTGTTCCAGTAAATACAGGAGCTGAAAGCAAGTTGCCTACCTGAGAAATCTTGCAGTATTTCTGTGGAGTGGTTTTGGTTTCTGTTCATGGCCTCTAGATTTTCTAGCTTTGTCATTTTGCAGACAAATTAATAGTTCAGAACAAACGTGGAATTCCTCCAAATTACTCCTTTCCATGTTCTTTCATAAGAAAACACTCAGCAACATCATTTTTCCTGTTTGTGATTCTTGTTTCCCTTCCCTCCACATTTTTTACTATCTCACCTGTCGGACAACAACATTATTTTATTTTTTTTTTGGGGGGGGGGAGAAATCTGGGAGTGTTAATGGACAACATCAAAGAGAAGGGCCAAAAATAAAAATGAGAAAAATCATTATAAAATATAGTTTAACCTAGAAAAGTGGACAAGAGGAGCAGACCATATTTTTAAAACAAAATGAGGAAACCCAATGGTCCCTAGGAATCAGCGTCTCTCTCCCCTCTATGGCCATGCATCCAGAAGTAGTCATTATAAACTATTCATCTCAGATGGACATTGAAAGATAGAAGATTATAATTACCAACGTACATTTAATTTAGCAGTGTCATTCACTAGTGTATCCTGTGGTTTCTTCACGAACCAAAGCTCTGGGAAATGCTGTTGGCGCTCCAGCAAATACTGGAAAGAAATGCTGGTGTCTATTAAGTGCATATTTGTAACTGCAGTCTCTGGACTACTCCAGTGCACCCACTCACTCTATTGAACTATCAGCCCTACAACCCATGAGGGCTTTTCCTTTTTCTTATTTCATAGAATTATAGACTCATTTGAGTTGGAAGGGACATTTAAAGGTCATCTAGTCCAACTCATAGAATCTTTGGAGTAAATTTCTATTTCTATTTGAGCAAATTTCTATTTAGAATCATCAAGGTTGGAAATGACCTCCAAGATCACCTAGCCCAACCGTACACCTACTACCAATATTTCCTGTCAAAACCACGTCCGTAAGTACTCCATCTACAAGATTCTAAAAAAAACATTTCTAGTAGAAGTATCTTTTAAAAAATACCTTATTAACTGTGAAGAAATCTGATATAATGTAGTGATCCAACAAGAGCCATAAATCAAGAAGCCGTTGCTCCTCAAAGCCAATGAGTACTAGATGAATCTTGCTAGATGAATCTTGACATTTCAGGATTACTGCATTTCTCTATAGGTGGTTATGCTCTGCCTTCCTCACCCAAAGTGAGAAGCTATTTTAAAAGTATTTGGGACAAACTCAGACAGATTTTCTTACTAAAAGATTCTTCCACAAGAAAAAAAAAAGTGTTAAGTAAACATATTGACGTGTTGGAAAGATGCTTTTTATGACTTTAAGCTTGGGAAATTATTATAAACATTAAGCTATATTTTCCTCATAATATAATATTTTTGAATACTCCATTCTCTTCTGGACTGCCTTACTCATAATTGCTGCTCTCTTAGACTGGTGGGCATAGTAAAAGGAAGTGTTTACTGAGTGACAAATACGTTCATATACAAGACTCCTGGTTCTGCAGATGTTTTCAGGAAGCTATAACCTCTGATAAATCTTTGCAGACCACTGAGATGAATAATATTTGTGGATGCATTTTTGAGGCTACCAAACTGGAGAGGTATTTGTGGCTGTGGTCTTTACTACTCACACAGAAAATTATGTTTTCCTTACATCCGTCATATAGGTTATATTTTGCCATGTGTTTTCAATTAGGCCAATTTCATGTTATGAAGGGTATGTGAAATCAAATGAATTATTTAGAAAATGGAGTTAACCATTAAAAAGCAGTGTCAAAATAGCAAAGTCTTTAACAAATCCTCTGAATCCAAGTGCATACTAAATGTTGCATGGATTCAGAAATTTTTGAATCTAGCCTAAATTGAATCCAAAAGGACATGCTTATTGCAAAACAAGTTGCACAGAAGCCTTCATCTCATCAAAATGACCTCATGAACCCAAAGTGAGTTTCTCTATCTTCTACCTCTAACAAACAAAGTTCTTAATTTGGAGATCTTAGCTCATTTAGAAGTGCACACTCACCTAAGAGAGCTTGTTGGCCATGATTTCACAGTGCAAACACTAAAGTGAGCATTCCTATCAATTCAAATTGGATCTGGTGAGGCTATAGCCACAATCCAACTGGCTCTAGCCAGTTTTGGAAGACTGCAAAGGAGGAATCTCATCTCCATTCTTCATGATTGTACTGGGAAAGGGATTTCTTTTTGTTATGATGACTGTGTCTGCAATGATTTAGGTCAAACCAAACACAGAACATCCCACTGCACCCTCCAGCCAGTTTGCTGACTCAAAAACAGCCATCTGCAAGCTTCCAGATGCTGAAGTTATTCTCAGGCTGAGTAATTTCATGACCATTTGCCTCCTCATAAGAGCAAGACTGGGAGGGGAATTTATGTTTCACACCAAATTTCAATTTCTGAACAGCAGTAGTGATTCAGAAAACAATTCTGTCAATCCTGAAGTCTGTGCTGCTAATCTGTGAATAGCAGGACACACAAAAAAAGCCATTTGTCTGCTTTCTCCTTTCCCACTGCTAGATTTGCTAGTGCATTTGTTCACTCTAACAAACAGTTCCTAGAAAGCCCAGTGCTTGCTTACCTTGACAGTCAGAGTAGTTATCCTTTAGCTGTTGGTAATTGTGTTTGTGCAACAGTAATCGCAGGGGGAAACTTTCATCAGACTCCCAAATTCGGTGCCACTGGGTTCCCCACTGTAAGGCAGAAATGCATTCCAAAGTAAAAACAACCAAACAACAACAAAACAGCAGTGGCATTTACAATATTTTTTGAAAGAGAAAAGAGAGCATATGTATCATATTGCAGTACTGGGATATTGCAATACTAGTAGTAGCACACTAGAGTATATATAAGGACATATACTTATGCACATTAAAAACATGTATGTATATATGCATATATACATCTACATATAATATAGATGCTTTCATGCTCAGCCTACTGTAGGAAACCTGCTTTAAGCAGTGAGGTTGGACTCAATGGCCTCTGGAGTTCCCTTTCCAGTGCTTGGCAGCCCAGCCCACAACAGTGGAGCTGTTGGAAATAAATAATCTTTGAGGTCCCTTTCAAGCCAAGACATTCTATGATTCTCCAATTCCAACTCCTACAAGTCTATGATCCTATTATTCTATATGTGCGTGTATGCAAGTACACATATGGGATGCAAAAGTCATCTCTTCCACCCCTGCTTTGCTTCCTAGCTTATGTCATGGCTCAGAGCAGAAGCTAAAAGGAAGCCCTCCGTCCCCCCTTGCCCTACACTGGGTTAATCATGTGGCTCCCCTGCAGGTGCTGGTGAGCCAAATGCAGTAATGAGCTGGCCATATCTGTCCTTACATTTATTGCCTAACATGCATTGATTCTGCCTGCTTATGTTACGTTTTGAAAGAGAGAAGGAAAAAACAATGGAGGAAAAAGAAGTAATGGTAAATGGAAGCTTTTCACCAGCTCCAATAATAATTCCTTGCAGGAGCCTGTGTGTAAGGGGAAGAGGAGGCAGGATTTGTGTTAATGGGATGATCTACACAGACATAGCTGAAGTGCAGTGCCAAATAATGCGCTCAGATTCCCAGTACTACAACTATTTTTCCTCTACCATGTGGAAGAAGCTGACCTCTGTCCTTTATTTTTGAGGTATTTGCAGTGGTGGTGGGGAACTATCTTAAATCCTGAAGGAGCTCTCAAACCCAAGTTTCATTCCTCATTTCAGTTATGTTTAGAGCACAATATGGGTTTGTTATTCTCTGTCCTTTGCTGAAATAGGTCAGTGTGGCCTCCCTAGCTAAAAGCTACCTGGCAATTATGCTTTGCTCCAGGCCAAAATTCTGCATAAAAAACACAGATGGAATATTAGCACAGGGAAAAGATTCTTATTTATATTCCAGCAGCACTTTGGGGCTAGATGCTTCTAGACCAGGTGCTGTTCAGAAATGTGGTAAGAAACAGTCCCTCCTTGTAGCAAATAAAGAAGAAAGAAAGTAGGAAGGAAAACTGAAAGTGGAACAAGTTGTCCAGGATGAAAGCAGAGGGCAGATCTTCTCAGCTGCAGATAGTGTCTTTCCCACCGAATCACACCACTGCATTATGACATACTCCTGAATTCATATCTCATGGTGTGGGAGGAAGTATAATCATGCATGTAATCATTTCAACTTAAAGAGGCACCAGGGAGTTGATCCGCAGCACTGATTCGTTTATGCAAAAGAAGAAAGACCGTGGCAAGTATGGAAGAAAATTTAGCACTGTGTCACCAGCCAAGAAGCTGTCCACAAGTTTAGATAGAGTGAAACAACATCATCATGGACTGAAATCCATCTAGTTTGGCCAAAAATTCATTGACGCATATAGAAGGCAGAGATAAAATAACATATCACTACTGTTTTCATGGTTTTATAAAATATATCATCCTACCATCTCTACTCTTTTCCACGTTGGCTAGTAGGAAAAATTTCTTCTCAGAAAGGGTGTTCAGGCATTGGCACAGGCTGCCCAGGGAGGTGGTGGTGTCCCTGTCCCTGGAGGTGTTCAAGAACTGTGGAGATGTGTCGCTGAGTCAGTGGGTATGGTGGGGGGGAGTTGAGGTTGGACTGAGTTGTACCTTGGAGGTCTTTTCCAACCTTGGTGACTCTATGATTCTGTGACTCTATCTTTCTCCAGGACATCTCCAGCATCTCTGCTTGCTTCCCGTTAGGACTTTGTTACTTAAGTTTGCTCCTGTGAAAAACCATTCCAACGGAAGGAGGCAATTTACACCACCTGGCTGCAATATGTCCAAGTGCATAGTGAAGCTGGCCCAATTTTCTGCTCAGGATAATAAGCAACACTAATTAGATTCTTTTTTTTTTTTCTTTTCTAGGAGAGTTGATTGAATCACAGCCAAAAGGCATATTTCCCTAGGCAATAGTCTGTTTAAATGAACTCTTTGCACCGGAAATATTTGCATTTTAATCTGTCTAAAAGAGAGATTGGGGTAACAGTTCTCATATTGCTTGAACGATTCATACAGGACAACAATTACATTGTACTTCAAAGAAAGAGTGTGATTCATGTTCTGTGATACTGAGGGAAGCTGGACACTTTTCTTTGCCTTTTGTATTTCTGCTATCAATGACACATGACTGGATGCTTATATTTTCCATGAGCAGCCTAATGTCCTTATTCTGTTCCCGTGTTGCTGTAGGAATAAGCAGCATCAAATCTTACCCTTGCTCAGACTAGGAGTATAAATAAGGAGCACCTCTGCTTCTGTAAACTGAGTTATGTCAGTTGTATACTGTCATAATTGATCACTGAGTTTAGTTCAAGACATTAAGAAACCAACCAACATTTGCTGTATGCACAGCAGATGACGCACTGATATGCATTGCTAAACCATATGACTGTACAAGTATGGTTATCTTTTTAGGAAATTCAGTCTAATCCCTCCTTGAAAAATAAATCCCCAAACAAGGGCTACAATGATAAGGGGCTTTTCAGAGAAAGCAATGCTTACTCAGCCAAATTCACAAGGTGGATGAACTAAATAACGAAGTCTTCATCTTCAATTATTATTTTATGTTTGTGTGCTGTTGGCAATCAACTCCTATTCATCTTGAGAATCTACTGATAACAGGTTCAGTCTGCTGGCTAGCTTACCACAGTGTGAGGTAACTGAAAACAGGGAAACCATTCTCTTTACAATACATTTAAGCATGGTTATTTGGGATTTATTATAATTTTGAACAGAATTCAGTCCAAACACAATGGAACACAAAGAAATCATGCTTGCAATGACATACGATGCAAAGTGCAGCATTTACATTTCATTTGTTATTAGCTTTTACTTGCAGAAGGACACTCATCATCAGCCACAGGTACCAGAAGCACTACAGAACATGGAAAATTCTCCTGGCTCAAGCAAAGGCTTCACAATGCATTGCACATCAGATATGACTTTGCTCTGGCTAATTTAACAAATCCACTCTGAGCAGCTCTAACGGGAAAATGTTGACCCGATGCTCAAACTTTCCTCTTACTCAAGATGGCAGCAGAGATATTATGAGTCACTCAGCGGAGCTGGCTCCAGGATTTATTTTCTGCACTTTTACTCTCGAGTCACTGGAAACAGATCTATCTTGTGTTGGAACAAGGGAGAATCTAATAGAAAATAAAACAAGAGAGTCGGGAGATGTTTCCGGATGTTACTTACTGTGTCCTGTTGCTCCTGGCCTTCTCCTCTTCTTTCCACGGAGGAACACATGATGTTTGCATGGCCCCGTTAGAGAAATGACTTGTCTCCAGGTTGCAATGTCAGAGACAAACCAGAGGAGTGTCCTGGAAAAGAAGAAATAGATGATGTGAAACAGATGTTTTCCTTTAATTGCTTATTGCAGATGCGGCCCAGTAACTAATCCACCTGCTATCTTCCCATAGGGATAATTGCCCCTCTCCATGATCCCAGCCAACTGAATTTATGTTTTCCATGCCACATTACACCCATCTCCACTTTGTCCAATACTACACACCAAAAGGAAAAAGTCTCTGATCATAAATGAAATGCCAATAAAATGCAAGTATTTTTGATATATTTACATAGTACATACATAGATTCATAAGGAAAGTAGGGTTTTCCAGAGTAGCTATGGATGTTAATTCAAATTATCCGTGAAATCAAGGCATGTCACAGCAGTAAATACAGCACAATACATATCTAAAATCTCTGTTTCTTCAAAGAGTAGTTTTGTCGTAAGAACTGACCAGAAAGACACAATGAAGGTTTTTGAATATCCAGGTTAAAGTTGATTTTTAATTTTCTCATGTTTTGCTATTCTTAAATGCATTTTGCATAGAGCAATGGCCAGTGTTTGTATATCATTTTCCCCATCCATTTCAAGACTTGTACTCAGTGATGCTCATCAGTGAGAATAGGAATGAGCATGAATTTGCACCAGGGAAGGTTTAGATTGGACATTAGGAAAAGATTCTTCAAAGAAAGGGTGTTTAAGTATTGGAAGGCTGCCCAGGGAAGTGGAGAAATTCCCATCCCTGAAGGTCATTAGGGGCCATGGCTTAATGATAGGACTCATTAGGTCATGTTGATGGTTGGACTTGTTGATCTTGAAGGTCTTTTCCAACCTAGATGATTCTATGATTCTAAGCACTTTGTAGCAACTTCTGTTTGTGCTAAACAACTTGCAATTAACAGTTAAAAACGGCTAATTTAATCAAGAACAACACAAAGTGCAAGGAAATTCAGCACGTAGCCTACACTAGGCCACCCCTTGAAACAAGGTCTACTCACATCTCTGATTCTGCATGGTGGCACTGGCTGTCCTCACTGCCAAGGAAACCGGGTTTCAGTAAAGAAGCCAGCAGGAGAGCAACAGGATCTGAGGGATGATCATTGACTGAACTTGATAGGACTGGAAAAAGAACGTGACCTGAGCTACAAGCCTTGTTATGGTCCTCATTAATACAGCCTTCATCTTTTCTTCTTTTTAAGGGAGCTACTTATTTCTCTGCCTCAGGCAAGAGCAAAAGCCAGCTGGAGATGATTTAGTCCTACTTCGCTAATGTTGACATCTCTGGATTTAATATTGGCTTTTTTGGAACCCTACTATGAATCTTTGGCTTGGTGAGGTGGCTCAGGTAGTTATCCTGAGCATAATATTTTGTTAACCAACCGGCTGCCGATCTATTTCAAATGTGAAACAGGATTCTGGTCAGCCAGGACTAACAAAACCTCCTCAAGCCCTTTCTGCATGATGCTCAGCAGCCACCAACTCTGGGGAATGTCTTCAAAAGGCTTTCAGTGAGCGGCTTAACTAATGTCTGCTGTAGAAATACACAAAGCAAAACTGAATCTTCAGAGAGAAAGGCCAGTGGCTGGAGAGGTGGGTGGATGATGCTGGGTATATCAGAGAGGAAGCTGCAGAGAGCAGGCTTGTGCACTGAGTCCTACCAAAGGAGGTCACCATGGACGAGGCTCAGCAGAAAGGGCAGCCAGACTCAGCCAGCCCAAATCCCACTGCTGTCCACGTGCCTTGTGTTTTCCAGTGTCTCTGGGGGCCCATGAATATCTGATTGAAAGAGGCCAAGCAATGGCCAAAGGAGAAACTGGAAAAGAGCCCAGAAACGGCAAGTCTTAAGAACAGACAATAAAAACCAAGGCGTGTCATGATAGTCTTTGTTCACACTGCCCTCCTTGGAGGCAATGGCATGTGACAGACAAAAAACTAGGCATCAAAATCCCTGCCAAACCAGACAGATGGAGCTGAATTGAAAAAATATCCTGTGCAAGAATGCTCAGGCAATATTTTACCTGCCATACCCAGGGATGGTATTAGCCTTGCATTGCATGCTGTTCTTCATGTGCAGGATTACTTGGAACAGAAAAATATCAGGCGATACAAGGTTTGCCCTCATCAGTGTTACACGGACCTTCAGTGGTACAAGAGCACCAGGAAAAAGGAGAATGGTGATTCAGATCCTATGAAAATCAAGCCACTATATGTTTACAGTGATTTTAACTTCACCTAACAGCATCTGGACTTCCCTCAGAGTAAACCTCAGAGGTTTTCAACAGAAGAGCAATGACGGATTAGAAATATCATTTTGATTTCAGTTTGAGTAGTTCATGTCCAATTTGTTACCCAATGGATGCACGGTTCTGGTGAGAGAAGTTGCTGCACTACATATAACAAATTGAGATAAATTTCAGTGGAGAATCTCATAATCTCACCTGCAATATCAGTGTCTGTTATTATGCCCACTAACAGGCATGAAGGGTTCCCATTACTTGCCAGTGGTGTGCAAAAGCCCAGGATATAACCAAACAGTTTCAATGTCTGCTTTCACAAAGCAATATTAGTTACAATACTTGAGGTGAAAGAAGTAAGGCCAACATGAAAGCATATCTAATCAAATTAAATTAAAGTAACCTTTCAGAATAAACTTATCCTGTGCTCTGCAAATAACCTTATCTCCATGTTTAATGACAATTTGATGGAAATCTAAATTATCCCAAATTTTATCAGAATAAATCATCTAAACAAAAATCGCTTCTGACAAGGACAGATATTATTTCTAGCCGTCTGGAATGCATTACTCCTTTCCAAGCAGCATTGTTGATATTGAAAGCGTTGTAACAATATCTTTTTCTAATGTGGTTCCTCAGTGGCTCCATCCATAAAAAAAGTAGTCAATGCCAGAGAACCCGCTTAGCATGACAAGATCCCCAAAACCTGGATTATTTGGATAAAACTCTAATTTGACATTCTGAGTTTCATGGTCTTTATGTATTATATTTCTTATAATAATTTTAAAGGAGACCAAGGAATGAGCATCGTCTAATCTGGGGAAATGATTTTGCTGAACCATACATCCTCTAAATTCTTGTAAATCCTAACCCCACACTAAGGAGGGATGGAAACTGAAAAGGAGGAAAATATCCCATTTCCTGTCTTGCAAAGTCTAAAATAACCATACTTTTATACTTTCTAGACTATTCGGTCAGATCTGCAGCATGGCTACATTCCAGATTCAGGTGTATACTACAGAAAAGGAGGAATACACAACATTCTCATGCATGAATACCGCTCAAGGTACAATGTCTTTATGCCAGAATACTCAGAAAGGTTTAGTAATCCTGAAAGAGAAATATCAGCAGAAAAAAACTGGACACTCACAATTTTTTAGATCAAGTCCATCAAAGAGTGGCAGTCCAGTCTGTCAAATAATGTTATTTCTACATTACTGTTGTTGAATGCTGAGGTGTCATTTTTCCTAAAATAACATTTCAACTTCTGCCACCATGCAGATATTTATTTGTTGCTGTATTGCATATCCCAACACTATTCCCTCTTTAAACTTAAGGAAATGATCAGATACAGACAGATGGATATCATAAGATTAATTTCCCTATGAAATTAGACCAAAAATGATAGAAGTTCCCCGGACTTTGCTGCCAGGTATCTACCCTAATATTTTACACTCCTTTGTCCACAAGCTGGTTCACTACGTGATCCTGACTTACTTATATAAACTCAGTTTTTCTAGCTGTATATCTTTGTGATGATGCAAAAAAATAGTTCTCCATTGTAAAACTTTTTCAGAGCTTCGTGGGGAAAAGCAAGAAGTGATTGCAAAATAAATAAATAAATGAATAAAATCATCATAACAGAGCCTGTTGGATGCTGGAGATGACCAGTTCCAGCTGTTCTATCAGCCAAACACTTCCAAGCAATTTAGCCCACAGCAGCAAATCTCTATGAAAAGCTGCTCAGGATGAGAAGAGTCAGATCCACTTGAGAACGTCTTTGAAGTCTTGGTCTTCACCATCAGTCTGCTCTTCCCTGAGGTCCCTTTACTGTGCGTTAGCCTAAATACCATCCCTTCCCAGAGAATTAAAGAGCCTTGGGTGCAACTTCACATTGTTGCATGCCCACACTGAGAAATGAGGCCTGTGATTTGCAAGAAGCCACAATACCAGCAACAAAACATTGTCCATGTGGTTGTTGGCAATTGCTGGGACAAAACATGGCTTGAAGTCATAACAGGACCTGGGGTCCCTCCCTCCATCCTCACCACCCTCTCTGAGATCCAGCTGTGAGCCTTTCTTCTTGCTTTCTTTATTCTCTGTGCTGCCTGATAGTAGAGGTCCAGCCAGTCTATAATGAGAAACAAGAGATCCATGTCTTTGTCCTTTGGCTGCCCAAGGATAGGGCAGTAATTCATTTTGCTGGCATGCCAAGGACTTGCCAACTATTTCAAAAGCAAGTTTGTTATAAATGATTCTTCATGGTGAATTTCCTTCACTCACCAAAGGAGGAAAGCAAAGAAAAATGACAAGGAGCCTCATTCCTTTTCTTTGGAAACTGAGATTTATTGTAGGCGAACTGAGGATTCCAAAACATTACTCCTATAAGGGAAGGTAACTCAATCTCCAATAAAAATAAACAGCCATGTTTAAATAAACCTTCTGCAATTTGTTACTGCTTTTTTTCCCCCCAGAAGCTGGGGGAACATTTCTTTCGTCTAATATTGAGCTACTGCACAAGATGCTGCTAAGTGCCTGCTCTGAAGGCCAGGAATCTCCTCTGTTTTGTGTGGCCTGTTAAGCCGTAAGAAGGATAAAAGACAGAGAACAAAGGGAAAAATTAAAGTATGATGAGCTGCATTTGAAGTGCCTGACAGATGCTGGTTTGCTGCTCATGGGACTGCCTTCTACATAAGAGTAGAGGTTTGCCCATCCTTCTGCCCTGATTAATGTGTGTATGTAGAGAAGGATATATATGCGAAGTCTTCACCTGATACAGCCTCCTACAATCCAGTGGTCAGTGGTTTAGGGACTTCCCACAACTTGCCCATGAGTAGTGAAGTCAATAAATCACAATAACATTGAGGCCACATACCCTGCCAACATCTGAGGACTTGACAGCAGTGAATGGTGTCCCACTTGAAAACTTTGGGAGACAAAGCTGAAGCCAGTGAAACAAAAATGGCAATTCAAGTGTCTCATTTCACCAATACAGATTGTTTGACCACACTTTCAAAGCACATATAATAGAGTTAATAGCAAGGCGCTGACATCAAGGAGACAAAGTGCTCAACACAATGAACAGTAAATGGATTGAATAGAGTTTGAATATAAATGCAGACGTTCAAGAAAAAATAGGTCATGGGCATCCAGCCCAGTGAAGTTAACACAGAAATCACATCTACCTGTGTGACCCTTCTGTTACCACCATGTTCTTTGCTCTGCATACTTTTGTTCTGAACCTTTTCTTCCAGCATGAGCTGTTAGGAAAACACACGGGAGAACTGTGAATCCCAATTACCCTGTTGAGATAAGAGATAATTAATGACACGGGGCAAATTAGTCATGGAGTCACTTGGGATTGCTGTTCTCAGATGATGTGAACGCTTCTCCTTGGCTTGGCAGATTTTGCCTTTTTAAGCCTGTTGCGCTTTAGGAAGGTTTTTCCTTCTCAGTTCATCAGCAAGAGAAAGGTAATTACAGAATTTAAAAGCCATTAAGATAAAGAAGTGGGGAGAAAAACAGCAATTTACCTATTTGGGGATTTCTGAGATGGCTAGAAGACTCGCTAATAGTTATTGGTGAGCTGAGCTCCTCTGCTCAGCTGAGAACCAGGCTAAGGACCAGAGATGCCTAGCTAGGGGGATGCAGTGGGTCTGGCAGAACTGGGAGAGAAGTCTAATTCACTCCCTGTGAGTGAATTCATTCCATTCATGCATAACTTTAGGCAAATCAAGCAGCATTAAATCCCCTGAGGAGCCAAGTAGCCAGAACATCCTACGGTGTGAAGCAGATTGCTGCTGCCAAGACTCCTTTTCCAGTCTGTGGAGACTGCAAGACACCTGTGGACTGGGCTCCTGAACAGCTGGCATGGGAGGCAGAGGGATGCTGGCCAAGGAAAATGCCGACAGAAGTATGCCGACAGAAGAAGTATGCCTTCAAGCCACTGCCCTCACGGGGAATTAGGTGCTCCAACTGCTGCCTCCCATTCTCCCCATGACAATCTCTATGTCTGGATAAAAGATCTAGTGCAGACTCCTCGGCTGAATCACGAGAGCCAGCCCTCACTGTGCATTCACTGAGCTATGTTGCGAGGGGACGAATTCTTGAGGCACGAGACATATCTCTCATCCCTGTGCCAATAATTATGTCAATATCATACATTGTGTGCTGGATCTTGGGTGACAGCCCTTTTCTCCACTTGGGCTGGGCAGTGTAGTCATGCCAATTGTCATTCTCTTTCCGAGACTGCGTGCAATGGCTACAGATCCCTTGGGACCACCTCCTCTTGTAACCAGATTCCTCCAGAGAAGGGAAGCCAAACAGAGGAGAGCCCAAATGCTTCATGGAAGAGTGCCCATAGCCCAAGGATGGGATGAGGAGAGACAGACACCTGTACTTCTGCTTCCATTTTTCTTGAGGGTGGTGATAGTCGGTTCATCCAGAGACACAGTGTGTCAAGGTTCCAGAGGGGGACATCATTGAGGAAATGAAGATGCCAATGGATAGTTAGGGGCTTTCTGAATCAGTAACAGCCAGACAAAGGAACATTAAAGATCTGTACTTTGGACTGAGACATGCTGAGCTAAGCCACTACCAGGCAGCAACTTCCTTTCATGGCTTCAGTCCCAGGTGCCTAAATTGTCTGTTTATGGGATTCAGTTCATTGTCCCAAGCCCCGATGAGGCAGAGAGGTGGCACCTGAAACCCTCTGCAGTGCTCCTAAACCACACGGGCTGGATAAATAACCCTGCAGGAAAGCTCAATTTCAAAATATTTTGCAGTGAAAGTAAAACAACTCAGCATAAAAGTACAACTTGTTCTTCGAAGTACGTTCTTGTAAGTACAAGTTGTTGTGATCTCTTCCTATCATTTGCCAGATTTATTATTAATGTATTTTTTTAACCATTTCTTTTTTTTAAATTAAGATCTGCAAAGTGGGTGGAAAAGCTCCTTCCACATTGTGCCCTCCCGCTTCAGTCTGTGACAGCCTTTGATGGTTTCTAAGAGCTGTGTGAATTGTCTCATACTATCTAATGGAGCTCCAAAAAACCACTTGAAAGAAGTCAGAAACCGTCATCATGAAGTGACGAAGGGACTATTTTAAGAACCCGTCTCAAGTATCTTTCAGAGACAGATATTTCATTCAGCTACAGGGCTTTTTTTCTTTTTTCACAGAATAGGTAGTTTTCTTCCCAAAAAAATAGAATGCTAATGCTTTTGATCCCAGTTCTCCTTGGCAGCCTTTCAAGTTTCCATCATTTTGCAACCTAGCAAGGATTAAGAGACTTCCTGATGTCCTGCTCTTCTCTGAAAAGGAACACATGGCTGACGTACTCCTTTTGCCTGTAATATTCAGGCACACAATCAATGGGGATGTCTTGCCTGCTTTCCATTTGTTGTTACCTCTTCTGCTACCCCTGCTGCAATGGTCTGTTGAAATACAGTGTCAATGCAAGAGGTTTGGACAGGGTGGACTTTAGCATGGCAGCTATCTTCCTCTTCCTGCATCTGTTCCCTGCTCTTGAAATCTTCTGAGCCTGTGAAAACACAGCAAGGAGTTCGTTCTAATAGGGAGAGTAAAACAGAGGAAATAAACCATAGATCTACATGGTAACAGTGTTGATTTTGCTGGGTAGGTTAAAACATGGAACAGATCTCAATTATTGTGATGAATCAGCACATCCTTAGCAGATCTGATTTAGAATGTGCCACTTATCCTGGGCCTCTCTGGACAGAAAACCCATATGGAAGCCCAGTGATTAAAAAAAGCGTGTATTTGAAACACTAAAAGATACAGACCAGCCAGCCATAAGACTTCTGTAAATGATTATTTCATATGTAATCACCATAGTAGCCCCAATCTATTTGTGGTGCTCATACATCCTGAACCTTGGCATATTTTATGACTTTATCTGCAGATTTT
Source organism: Pavo muticus (assembly GCA_016647715.1). NCBI lineage: Eukaryota > Metazoa > Chordata > Aves > Galliformes > Phasianidae > Pavo > Pavo muticus. The sequence goes on along the minus strand of JACDJE010000160.1, from coordinate 4,735,890 downwards.
CCCAGTATCTGAATAATCAGGGTGCTATCTTTAAGGGCGGAAAGCCCATGTCCAGCACCACTTTACCTAAAGCCATCTGCTCCTCCCACCAGCCAGGCCATGCATCTTTGTGTCATCATGATAAGAGCACCCACTGCTGTAAACTCAGAAATGTGAGTTCCAATAAATGCTTCATACAAAGTATCTGAGCTATAAAGACTCAATTGAGTTCTTCTTTGGTGCAAGGAAAAACAAACTCCCTTACTGACTTCACTGAGCCTGTTCATGTGCAGTGTCCATACAGTGAGTGAGAATATTGAAGTCTCTCAGGAAACTGCAGACTTGTCTGCCCTTGAGGATGATTTTTCCCACTTGATGTCCTTAAATTTGGTACTATAGCTGCAGTTTCAAAGCGATGATTACTTGGCAACTGAATAAAGTACAGACCTAGTCTTAAACCTACACCACCGTGTAAGTTTTCATTATATACTTTATTCACACTCACTCTCTGGAGGAAGCCTCTGAACTGTCAATAGAACAAAAGGGAGAGTCAGTGTGAAGAGAAAGTGCAAGCTAAGTGCGTTCTATTTTTTACTTTTAGTTGCTGTATTATGGGCAATAATCCAAGAAAAAATTATTTAATAAAAGCCAAGCAATGTTATGTTTGTAGTGTCTCACTGCAATGGTTTTCAGATGGATAGATATAAAATAATCCCACATCAAAGACAGGTGACATGCTGGTTTTATCCCTTTCTGATGTGTCTGCCATCAGATACGGTCCAAGAGAGGCAGAAATGGAGGAAGTGGTAGAAGGGTGGATAAGTCATCTAGCCAAAACCCACTCCTGGTTCACCAGGTTCATTTGAAAATTATTAGCATCTGCACCTTGCCACTCAGTGATATTTGTCAAGATATTCTTCAAGCAACGCAGCAAAAGTTGCTACTTGACATAGGTACCCTGTTGTAAAGCCTGTCATCGGATTGCTAGAGAGCATCTGGGTTTCCCAACAAGACTAGAGCTGGGATAGGCAGGGAGATGCTGTGGAGGGGATCTGCTGTGACTACCAGTAAGAATTATTGTCATGCAGAAGCATACAGAAGGAAATGGCACTCAGATTCAACCAACAGGGAATGACAGAACCACAGGGGATATACCACCATTCAGTGGTCTATTGCAGATCAGATTTATAGGGCAGATTCCCTCACTAAAATTCCCCACTTTTAAAGTCAGCTGTAGGCAGTGAAGTGATGCAGTAAACCAGGCTTCCAGGCACACACGCATTCGCCACATGCACTTTCAAAGGTTTTAAGTCCAAAAGTAATGCAGAACTGGGAAAAACCCAAGGGTGATTTTCAAGCACCTGTCCATCCCCAAGGTCAAATGTATGGCAGACCACCTGAAGATGTGAGAATTTCATAAGGAATTAATGTATATTGAATTTCCTTGCTTAGTCTGGCACGATAGCACATTGCCAGCACAGTGCATGGAGTACAGATGAGTGGAAGCTCTCGTGTCACCCATAGTTAACTATCTTCTCTGGAAGAGACAGACCTTGGTTTTGGACCTGGGCGAATGCACTTGTAGAGAAGCAGCATTGACCTAAAGTCTAGTTTAAAGAACAGATTGACCTGGAGGAACTGTTTCAGCATAGAGTGGTGAATTCCAGAAAATATCAAAGGAAGAACAAAATCTTTGTCCCTCTTGTTTACAAGAAGCAAAAACTCAATTCTGCCTGCTCTAGAACATCCACCACAACACACCTGGGAAACAAGTTACCAATAAAGTTAATCAAGACACTCAATCACTCACTTCCATCTTAAAAAAAAACAATAATAATAACAACAATAAGGAGAAGGAATTTCTTGCTTTGCATTTCCTGAATTCTGGATTGCTGTTAACAGGCCCTCCGAGCTGAACCACAACCAAACAACAACCTTACCACACACAGTACCTCTGGCTGCAGCAGGCAGGAAGAAGTTAGGCTGTGATTTCTCTCCTGTCCCCAGGGAGGTGCCCACTTCTGACATGCTGTTGCCAGCCACAGGTTACACCATAATTCATGTTCTCTACCGCAGCCCTTTGAGGAGCGAAGGAAGAAGACATGTCTCAAAGCCTTCTGTATTTCAGGAATGAAAACATGAGAGCAGGCTTATTCAGGAGTTCCTTTCAGGACTCTGAAAAAGAAGTAGGAGATTGGAAAGGAGAGAGCATTCCCAGTAGGTGAGGTCCCTTCTGAAAGGTCCAGTGTAACATATCAGTATTATCCTAGTAAAGTAGCTTGCATTTACTAAGGAAATTCAAGGCTCATATCTGAGCTCTATAGAATAATAGAATCATTAAAGTTGAAAAAGACCTCCAAAAATCACCTAGTCCAATCATCCTCCTACCACCAATACTGCCCACTAAACCATGTCCCTTGGTGCCACATCTCCACTGTTCCTGAACACCTCCAGGGATGGTGATTCCACCACTTCCCTGGGCAGCCTGTGCCAGTGCCTGACCACTCTTCCTAAGGGCTGTTCTTCTCTGGTTGATGCTGAGGGCAGCAGTTTCATGCCTTGCATGCTGTCCTCTGTCTGGAGTGTCTACTGTGTGAGCTGGGCTGGAGTTACTGGTGGAGGCATCTTGCAGGAACAACCACTTAGAAGATATTTTTCTTTGGCCTAAGGAGATTTTTGGAACAAAGACTGCTTCTTCTTACTGTACTGTGGATAAAATGAGTCTGAGGTCTCAGCAATCTTCTGGCCATGCAACACAGTCCATCCTCTGTGTTATTTAATCTCCCCTATGGAACGGCAAGAGAAGGGGAATGGGAGGACCACAGTGGGTGTGCAGGAAGAACGAAATGATCTACAGCTCTTCTAATATGAGTGTTTATTACATTCCCAACACGATAAAGCTGAGATCAGTCCCTTTCATGCCAGTACTACTAAACCGTTATTGTTTCCTGCATGTGGAGGTGGAAATGTCGTATTTTAGCCCTGATTTACTTTTTTCTTATTTTGTGGTTTCCGTGTACTAAAACTGACTAAAAGGAGTAATGTGTCCTCTGTAATGGTCAGAAACAGCTGCCTTCATGTGATCTCACAGCCCATTAAGCAATGCCAGGCCTGAAGGTGTTGTTGGAGGAAGCATTTTTATTGCCAGTATTCCTTGTGTCTCTGGGGTTGAGGCACCAAAGCAGGCTGCTACCACTGCTCAGAGAAACAGCAAAAACCTCTATGCAGCTACTTAAACCACCAAAACTGGCTGAGTTTCCTGCTAAGATGGATTTTTGCACATTTATGATTTGCATGAGATTTTATCACAGCATGCAAGTCTTGGTTTACTGCCTCAGTGCAGAGATTTCAAGCCCAAACACACGTCTCTCTCTGTCTGCTTTCTTTTTCTGGAACCAACACTGGCAGAAACAATTCTCTTCCAGTATTTTCCCTACCAAACCAACAACCAATTGGCTTTGGTTTTCATTACAGTAAGGGCTGATTAATCTGGCACTGATTGCTCCTCACTTTATAAGGGCACAAGGCCAGCGCTGACATGCACTAATAATGAGAGTCACCAAGACGAGTGCAGAAACCAACTGCAAGAGACATAATGTCAAGCCTCAGCACCTACATTATTCTCCTGTAATACACGGGAGTAATTTGACGAATCTGAGCAACACCAGGTCAGGGAGAGCTGGCAGACAGTGTCCCTGACCCTCAAGAAAAATTAAGCAGCTCTGACATTATAATGGCATGAGTAGCTATCAGCATTACATCATTAGTTTTATTAAGGAGATAATTTCTACCTGTCATTGTGACAGATGCAGAAGATAGACTCTACTTTTTCTTCTCTCAGTTACAAACACCTCTAAAATGGCAAGGTCCTGCAGGATGCAGTAGATACTCTATTTATCCATATAATTTGCCTACCAAATAGTCAACATCTGTACATTTACATAAGCAATTACACATGACTCAATACCCAACCAGTCAAATACCAGCTAGCCTGTTATGGGCACACCTTTCCTCTTGGTGGGTTTCCTCTGGATCCAAAAGTGCCTGGAAAAGAATGAATTGATCCAAATGACTTCACTCTTTGTTAAATGAGTTTATGTGCAACAAAAGAATTATCACAGAGATTTTGGATTTTCCCAAAGCTGTATTAGTTCTCCGAACTACTGGGTTTAGAAATCAGATAAAACAAGATGAATCTGACAGTATAATTTATTTAAGACATCAGTGAAGCTTACACTTGGGACTGGCATTCATAGCAACAGGAAAAGTCCCAGACACCCTTCCTTGCAAACTCAATGCTTACATAGGGAAACTCCAAGGAGATGGGACAATCCCTCTTGACAGAAAACCTCGGAACTAGTAAAATACCAGATTTTCAAAGTAATGTAATTTTGAACATCTGTTGAGACACTGAGTAGGGTGAAACCTTCTGTAAGAAATAGATTGGGAGCTTCTTTTTATTCCCCACTTTTAGAATTCTGCAAGAAAAGTCACTTTCCTATTATTCTTAACTTTTAAAATATGATGTCTTCTTGAAAAGCTTGAGAATTTATTCTACAATCTTGTTTTTTCCTAAATAATTATGCATTTTCTTTTGAAGGCAAGAATTTCATATACCTCATTCCCCGTTTCTTCAGTTCCTGTGCTCTTCCTGGGATGATACTGCAGAGTAGACCGCATGTCCTTTAGCATCTTCTAGGAACACAAGGAAATAAATAAGTAATCTGTCTTTCAGGTTGTGGGTTATTCTTTTAAACAAAACCAGAATTAATTGCACTTTGCCCTCTATTTTTGCCAAAGAACCTCAGAAACTTGCTATAAACCAAGGCAAGGTGCTAACAGCAGAAATAAATAGAAGCATGTTTATTACACTGTAAACGTAAATCAAACAGAAACTCAGTGGTTGCCAAAGTGTCATCAGCAATGAGCAAATCTCACGATAGCAAGCAGCATCAGTCAGAGGATGCATAGCACAAGGGCCAACATGGCTGTGCGTGGAATATCCTTGAGCTGAGGCATGCATATTTTGAAGGAGACCCAGACAGCCTTTACGAGAGGCTCCCGAAGGTCTCGGTGCCGTTTGTGCATCCCTCCATCTCTCCTCAAACTGGGCCTCGTGCCAGCACATAGCTGAAGTCTAACCATTGAAACCACAAGGAATTTCTCTTGGTCCAGCCAGGAGAATTCAGATGTTCCCTTTTTATATATTTTTGGTCTGGAATTTCTCAAGAAAAAAACCTCTGCAGTGACAGAATGTCTATGGGAAAAAAGTCACATCTGCCCCTGCCAGAACTGAGGGAGACCTGAGCAGCTGTCAGGGCTGTGTAGGTTTCTGCTTGTTCTCCACTCTCCTATGTGGAGATGCCATTCTTTAAGAGCCAACGATCAGCGACACAAAACCTAAGATCAATTGTATTAAATGGAGTTCATAGAATTGTAGAAACATTAAGGTTGGAGAAGACCTTTGATATTGCCAATCCCAACACAACCCATCCCACCGTGCTTACTGGCCACGTCTCTCAGTGTCACATCTCCACGTTCCTTGAACACCTTGAGGAACGGTGACTCCTCCACCTCCCTGGGCAGCCTGTGCCACTGCATCACCACTCTATCTGAGAAGAAAGTTTTCCTAGTATCCAATCTGAACCTGAGTTCTAGAGGAAAACTCTCATTTCCACTACTAGTTGACTTAGCATCTCTGAAGGGAGAGGAGAAGGTATCTCCAGGGTCCCTCTGGGGAACCAGGATAGACAGTATAGCTGTGTGCTGAGGAACAGTCTCTCCTCAACCTCCGCAGTTTCCCTGAAATAACTCCTACTAAGCAGTAATTCATGGTTCCTGACTAAGCTATAGCAAATCTTATGGGAATCTAGGAGATAAATCGTCTTTGGGTTTCCATAAATAGAAGTGATGGAAACAGAGCACTTATGCTGCCATTGACACTGCCAGAAGGGCTTGCAGCTTCTCTGCTCTGTAAAATTATTTTTCTCTGTGCCTAAAAACATATTTACACTGGGAACAACAGGCTGTGTGGAAATGTCATCTTTTTATCCTGACAAATCACTGGAAAATTAAGCCGCAGTCCTTGATAGACTTCTAGACCACACTGAAAAATAGAACTGAGGAAAACATGAAGAAGCTTGAATTGAAAGGGAGCCTACAAACAGGAGGGGAGTCAACTCTTTGAAAGGGTAGATAATAGCAGGTCAAGGGGAAATGGTTTGAAGTTGAAGGAGGGAAGATTTAGGTTGGATGTCAGGGGGAAGTTCTTTACTGTGAGAGTGGTGAGGTGCTGGAACAGCTGCCCAGAGAGGCTGTGGATGCCCCATCCATCCCTGGAGGTGTTCAAGGCCAGGTTGGATGGGGCCCTGGGCAGCCTGGTCTGGTATTAAATGTGGAGGTTGGTGGCCCTGCCTGTGGTGAGGGGGTTGGAGATTCATGATCCTTGAGGTCCCTTCCAAGCCAAGCCATTCTATGATTCTATGAATTGACTTCAGTAATGGCGAAAAACTCTGGCTTTGCTAGCACTTGCACTTTCAAAAGCAGCTCCAGTCATTCATGTGCATCCTCCCATAGCTCATCACTTCGGTCTCCTCTTCACTCATGGACATCTGGTGTTGGCAGGACAGATCTGACCCACTTTTCTCTTGGTATTTTTTCTTTCTTGATAAAACTCCAGCACTCCCAGCTAGTTAGGCTGTTGAAGCAAGGTTGGATCTATTAAATACAAATGCTCCTTTAGTTGCATTCAGAAATGTGAGTTGGCAGCAAGAAACCTCTGGTGTCATCTCACTTAGATTCTTTTGCAGCAACCACGGTTCTGCAAATGATACAAATTGAGTCCTTCCAATCCAGAATCCAAAATGGAGAGCTATAGAAGTAAATAGCTGCAGTCTGCTGATTCTAAGCACAGATTAGTGTATGAAACCAGCTTCTTCAGCCTGGATGTTCATCAAATCCTCCCTTGAAAAACCATATTATTCATTGTTTCCAGAAAATTAGACTTTGCAACAGACACCACAGTGCACATCTTTCCTTCCGCAGTTACTCATACAGTCATTACTTTCAGTTTTCATCAACTGATTTGAATAACATCAGATTAATTATATCACCCTGACCCTGGACAAAATTCCCATATACAGAGAAAAAACTACAGAATCTTGTCTGGAACTGCTCCGTTATGGGGTCATACTGTTTCCCCAGGAGGAAAAGGGTTCTTCTTCCTCAATGATGGGAAAAAAAATTGGCCAAGGGGCAGGAAACACATGGGGTTTTCTTTTGATGCCTCTCTCAAAACATTCCCACTCTTCCAAGGGCAGGGCTATTGGTATTTTCCTTCCCTTCCTTCACCAGGACTCTTCCTCCTGACACTGTTAACATTTATTTGTCATGGCTGGGGAAAAGAGGCGAACCGAATCGCACGTATATCCATTTCTAAGAAAGGCTTTTAAAACCCTCCAAGATGCTTTCTTCTAAGTGTTCAAATGTATTGTCTGAGCAGCTGCCAGACCACCAGCCATGAGGCTCTATCAAGTGCAACAATTCTTTGTTATTTTATATATTTCTCCAGTTGGAAATAATCAAATATTTCTCGCGTTGCGTGGAAAATCAGTCTTGAAAAATCAGTGTCATTTTAAGACAGAAATAGGACTTTCATCACATAATAATAGGCGTGATCATCTTTAGATCTGCTTGGTTCTTTTTGCCACTGTTCCTAGAATACCACTGAAAGGAGTTGTATTCAAATTTAGAATAGAATCATTAATGTTGGAAAGGCCACCAAGATCATCTAGTCCAACCATCAACCCGTGCCTGTGACTTGAGTAATGATTTTTTTGTAAGTACAGTGACTGAAAAAGATTTAAAAATAAGAAGTAAATATTTTCACAAATTCACAGCATCTTGGATCACGTTAGCCCTAGGATTTTGATAAAAGTTCACAGAATTCATATTAACATGACAAATTCCATCTCTGTAAGGAAGTAGCCACGGCAGAGAGCATGAATTTATAAATACCAGCCCATTTCCATTGTTTGTGATTTGCTTCCACTTGTACACATTTTGCAAATACATTCTACAATTTCCTCCACATATCTCAGAGGCTGCAAACATAGGCCTTATTCTAGCACCTCTCCTCTCACAGATAGCAATCTATGATAGCCTCACTGAAATTGACTGAAAAACAGAGAAATCCCTTATGAAGATACCCTTGTCTACCTGGTCAGTCATTGAGGATATCTAAACCAGCACAGGATGCTACCAACTCAACACTGCATTTGCATTTTCAGCTCAGTTAGGTGCTCTGGAATGACTTCTTGGATGAGGGTCAAACTATGAGAGTCTCAGTAGGTTCAGGCACCTGAGTGGGGAGATGACCATTATTTATTACATAGGAATGGAAGGGAAGCATCCAACCATGATGGATAGCTGCAGAACAGAGGCTTGAAGAACACCAGGTTCTTCTGTCTTGAAGCCATTATCTCCTTTAAAATGCAAAAAGCCACAGTTTCTCTAAATGTGGACTTGCACTGAGCAGAAAGTACCACCTGCTGCTTTCATTCTTGGCAATCTAAGGCATGTTAAGTCAATATTATCAAACAAAGGCTGCCAAAATGTAGCCCTCTTCTTCACCCTGAAGGATTTACAGCTTAAGCTAGATTAGGTAAAAAAAAATACAAGAAAATGGGCAAGACAAATAAGATATGTAACACTTCCTGGTGAGAACATGAGAAGTAGGATTACTAGAGTCGTTATTTAGAGAGATTTGCAGGAAAAAGAGAGCCTGCAAAGTATTAGGGAAATGAACTGAAAACACTTCTTACTGCAGGGGAAAAGATTGGATCTTTGTTGAAAAACACAGAACTGAAAACAAAGAACCTTTTGTTTTCAAGCTGCGTCAAAAGCACTTCCAATGGTTTTGACAACCTTCTAAGGGAAAGTTTTTGACAAATCCCATACTCAGCCTTACTGAGAGAGAGAAGAGGGCAGGATGCTGCAAAAGAGAATGGAGGTGCAGAGACAATGGTGGGAGACAACAGTGATAGAGAATGGAGGGAAAGCACCAGGAGAAGTTAGCTATGAGGTCAGTGATGTGTATGATGCAAAAATGCAACATGTCACAAGAGAACAAAAAGCAGAAATGGAATGGTCAATGCTTCGTTCCTCGCAACATGGAGGCACAAAGGTCTAAAAGTCATTTTTGGAGGAAGCTGACTCCATTTCTCTCTGTCCCTGACAATCCAAAAAGCACCATGAATTAATAACCTGTCTGAAGTGTAGTGGCACTCCCATGTTTGATGCACAGCAATGAGAGGGTGGGCAGGCAGCACCTCGGCTGCTCTAAAAAACACTTCACCTAGACCAAGATTTAAGAAATAATAAACAAGAAAAAGGACAACAAAATAGTCTGTTTCTAGGCGTAGGGTTTGGGAGCAAGATAAATCAGTGCTGCTGAAAGAAATCCGTACACTGCACTGTGTGCTGCCTTTCAGGTCGTAAAAAGAAATATGCTGCACATGAGGAATTTGTTCTTAGCTCTGCTTCGTGAACTGGCAGGCAACAGCCTTAAAAAAAGTCACTGTCGTTTTTATAGAAAGAATTTTAACAAGATGTTCTGTCCTTGAACTGGGGCTATTCCCCATGTCCCTGGGCACCTGATCCTCATAGCCAAAGCAAAGCATGTGGGACTGGAAAGCAAGCAAATGAACAGCCTCCGTGCAAAGCGCCAGATGCAAACAGGAGCTGCTGAAATGGACTTTCTTCTTGTCAAACACAACGTAAATCTCCGCTTCTGAAGCAGCTCCCTGAAAACCAGCTGCTCCTGGGCTCTGCAGCAAGGTGGATTAGTGATTAGATCTGTGGGACCTTCACTGCTGCTGGCATTTGATGCATTTGCCAACCCATCTGCAATGTCCCTCCTCTGCTGCTGCCTCCAAGCATGCTCCTGGTTTGGTAAACATGGACAACTCCAAGGTAAATTTGCATAAACTTTTCCACACCATTTTCTTAGTGTCTGATGAACCTTCCACGTGAGCTATCCCATCAGGTCTCAGCAATATGCCTGTCTCTCCCCTTGCATGGAGAATGGAAGATGGATTATTCCACCACCAGGCAACATCACACCCCCAGTGGATGGCCTGCTCAGAAGACCTAGGCATCATCATTTCCTTTCTATGGTTCAGCCACTCATTTCACCGTGCTGTGGATACAGCTACCATCTTTGCAACACCAAATGGGAAATGCTTATTCCTCTGTAGGAATTAGTAGAGTGGATTTCCACACTATGAGTTCAAGGAAAGCCTTCAAAAAAGCCACATCCTGTGTGAGTCAGGTACAACAGTGCATGTAGAACACACACTGGTTTTATAGTTGCAGCAGGCAATATCCTGGTGTGATATCCTGGGCAGCTGCCTCCTGTGCCTGCATGTCCCATGTTCATGAATAAGCCAAAGGGTAACCTGGTTCTAAAAGGCTTAGTCAGTCCTCAGAAGATCTTAAGGGTTTTGGACATGAGTATAAACACGTTTATGTTTATTCACAAGTAAATATAAATAACATGGTGTTTTTCTTACTCTGTCTGGCTTTGACACATGTCAGACACTTGGGTGGTAAGACATGATGCAATGATGGTGACGGGACCTTCCTACAGGACCCAGCAAAGGCAAAGCATCAGCCAGAATATTTGGGCAAAATCTGTACTTGTTTCCAAGCCACAGGGTTTATTCAAAGCCTACTGTAAAGATATTTTTCTTTCCAACTGCTCATGATTTGTGCTAGGTTATTGTTGGCTACTCTGTCATTTGTAGATTGTTTCTCATCTGTTAGCCCGCAAAGAGCAGCATTGTTCTCTCCTCTCTCTGTTTCTCTTTCTGGGATTGTTTTGGAAAGGACACTTGTAGGTTACATAGGCTTCACCTTGCACTTTAATCATTTCAAAACTTGGGTGGTCAATTCAACGCCTATATAAAAGAAAGACCAGTTTTTGGTGTTGAAAGTCACGGAGATATCAGCTTTCATTTACTGCTTGCCATCTGCAGAGTCAAAACCCTCGGCCATTTTCATCAAATTCTCAAAGATGACCAAGATCAGTTCAAAAATTATAAGGTCAAATGTACTTTGAACGCAATATGGCTTAATTTTAACCAGCAGAAATTTCAGAGAAGAAAATAGAACTTGTTGACATGAAGTATGTGGAGTAGCTCATCTAGTATTCTGTAAGGGCTATAAATCTGTCTGGAAATGAGTCATAAAATGCATCGTAAAAATGTGCAATCAAAACTATAACATCAGCTTCAAATTTATGATAGGTAACTTACGGAGAGCATTACATATGTGAACTTCAAATCAAATGCTGTTCAGCTGTATATTTCTGCAAGCATTTGAAGAAAACTCCTTTCTCCTCTTTCCCTTCACTTGAGACAAGTCTAAACATTAAAAAAGGAACATATTTTCCATAAATTTGGTATTTATGGGAGCAGCAGTGAAAAATAAGTAATCTGAAAGACAGCACAAACCTGCCATAGAAATTGAGATACAGGAGAACACATCACTGATTTAAACCTTGGTAGAAAAGATCACTCATTAATATTAAAGAGAATTCTTTCTCTCCTGCAAAGATTTGATTCACTCAGCTAATATATCTCTATGTTTTACTTATTACCTTAGAAGATTTTTTCTGACCTCTGTAATTCCACTGTAATTATCTTGTTGGTGTTAGCTTCTCTTTCTTCCTCTCCTAAAAGGCAGCCATGGTGTTTCTGTGAACAAATTAATACTGGAAGGTGAGAATGGGGAAGGGACACTGAGTAGGGACGTGGTTTACTGGGCACAGTAGTGATGGGTTCATGGTTGGATTAGATGGTCTTAGAGGTCTTTTCCAACCTTAGTGATTCTAAGATTCTCCATGGACCATCCACCTGAATTTTGCTGTGCCTGGTGAATTTGGGTAAGCACCATCAAAATGAAGTAATTTAATTACTCTCTAAAATCTAGTAGAAATCTTTCTATTGGTTTTAATATTGCACCAAGGAAGAGCTAGTCATTATCCTTTCAAATTACACGATGGATGAGCTTTATCTCATCCAAATTTCTCTGCAGCATAAAGCAGCCAACAAATTGCCCATCACCCACGTACAGCTCTGTTAGTCTGCAATGATTACTCAAGAAAAGGTTACAGCAAGCATTGTAGCAATGATTCACTTCCCCATAGAAGGAACATTACCTATGACTGATTTCTAAGATAATCAAAAACTCATTTTTTTTTCTGCTGATATCAGCTAGTCTACCTGATATGTTCACAGTAATTTTTGAATGATGTAAAAATGAACCTCTGTCCTTGCATCCAGCACATTCATGGCAGGTATACATAGGTATGGAACAGTGTCATCTAAATGTTAGTTGTAGTGTATCCGGGATGCGCTTTGCTTTTCTCTGTTGTTTGGCTCACAGGGAGACAGTGTTGTGCAATCTTTCATACGCAGTTATAATCTGTTGCATTTCTGCCAGCTATAGTGGAAAAAAAATCAGCAAGAAGTTCCTTGGTTGGACACTAAACACAGTCTTAAAAATCAATTTAAGGGTTTTGCTAAGGCTCAGCATTCGGTATTAGAGACAGCTGATGTGTCCAAGGTCCCAAAGCACGGACACCTTGCTTCACTCTTACTGCCTGGGACTGTCTCACCATGTATTTCTTTGCTTTGGGGTTACTCTCTGTTTGCCCCTTCTCCCAAAAGACTACAAGCAAAGTTTGATTTTGCTTAAGTATGAGTACTTTCTTACATTTTGCCAGCGAATTTGTAGTTTATGGCCTGATGTTATCCCAGCAATCATTTTACAGTCCCTTTACCATTGTATGATAGCAGGTTGCCCAAGGAGGTTGTGGATGCCCCATCCCTGGAGGCATTCAAGGCCAGGCTGGATGTGGCTCTGGGCAGCCTGGTCTGGTGGTTGGCAACCCTGCACATAGCAGGGGGGTTGAAATTGGATGATCATTGTGGTCCTTTTCAACCCAGGCCATTCTATGATTCTATGATCTTCCAAGCAAACAGAAATTCTTTTTGTCATCAAATCATCATGCCAAAAACAGGTTTGCAAGCTGAAGTGAAATGCAGAAGCCTCCAACAGACATCATAAAAACTCTGAGGAAGCTAATTCTGTGGCCAAAAGTAAATATCCATATTTGAGTAAGACAACCAAAAAGCTGCCAAAACCTGACCTGTTATGAACATGTGACATAGGAAACGAATTCTGCTGAAGTAGCTCCAGAATAAACTGGGCAGTGTTGCCACGGGGCAGACCAGAAGACCAGTGAGTAGTCCAATAAATAGAGGAAAAATTCAGAATTTATAGCTAGGCAGTAAGTCCTCTGCAATTCCTGAGTAAGGGGAGGTTCAAATTGGATATTAGGAAAAACTTATCCGAAAGCATGGTTGGGTACTGGCACAGGCTGTCCAGGGAGGTGGTGGTGCTACTCTTCCTAGAGGTGTTCAAGAAACATGAAGATGTGGCACTGTGGGGACATGATAGTGGGAAATGTTGGTGGGAGGTGGATGGTTGGACTAGATGATCATAGAGGTCCTTTCCAACCTTAATAATTCTATGATTCTAAGTGGTAATGTGTGGCTGTGTGACCCCAAGACTCGCAGCTGGTGCCCAAGGTCTCTCCTGGACAAGGAGAAGGGGAACAGACGCATTCATCCCTTCACCCTTTGTTCAGGCACCACCATCTGAATACTGAGGCAAAGATTTCTTGGCCTTCATCTATACACGGGAGAAAACAAGGCAGTTTCCCAGTGCTTCTTCTACCCATGGCAGTGGAAAAATCTGGGTAGAAATGAGACAAATGGCCCCCAAACTCCTTGCTTGGTACTAAATGTTACTCCCAGCCAAGCCTATCAAGAAACTGTCACCATCAGTCAGGGGAATAACAAGTTTTGCTCTTCTTTACAGCTCAGGAAATATTAGAAGAAAGTGAGAGTGAAACACAAAGGGAAGTGGCAGGCAAAGCACAGGAGCACAAAAAAATGCAGATTCAGGGGTGGGAAAAACCATCCACCAAATAGCTTATTATTTTAAGCAATAGTATATGGTCTATATATCTTCTTTCATAGACTCATGACATTATCCACTGTTACCCCCATGTCACACTGTATCACTCACTCACCACAGATCTACGTGATGGATTTTCTCCCCACTGGTGACACAGTGCTTTGGCATGTGGCAGGACAAGAAATATTGATCTCTCTGAGCCACTCCTGACTCCAGCACACAATGTCCCGTGCTGCAGTCCAAGGCTTCAGCTGCCTCTTCTGCTCCACTTTATCACTGATGTCTTGGCTGCAACTTCTGCTGTTTCTCTGCTTTTTTTTTTTTCTTTTTTTGTACTTTTTGCCTTTTATTTTTTTTTCACAGAACTCTACTGAAGCGTCAGCTGGAGAAGCAGTGAACACAGAGCTGAGATTTATACGAGCTGAACGCTCAGACAGTTGTTTGGGATGGAAACTATTAGCCTCCAGAGCCTGACAGTTGATTTTAAGCAAACCTCTCTATCTATTTATACAGCTCCTCTCACTGTAGCACCTTTACTTGTAAACCTTGTTGACATATTCACCAGAAGCACTAGAGGAGCTGCAGATACCAGCAGCTAAAGAAGTTAATTCAGGCTCATGCTTTTTGCTCTGCTGTCAACACTGCACATTCCTCCCAATGCCTCCGTTTCCCTCCCAGCTCCCTGAACACACTCAGCACTAGGCTTTGCAGAACCTCCAGCCTGTCAGTGTAGACCCTCCTTCTGGAAACCCTGATTCTTGCTGCTTTGATTATTATTATTTTTTCTTTTGCAAAGGATCTTTGCTTAAAAAAGAAAAGCATGAAAAAGGGGAAGATGATACTTCCCCAGGGGAGAGACACCATCCGGTAAGAATCTCAGTGCTGGCACAGCTGTTGTTAACCTTGAAGCTGGAAATGACCGACTCAGAAAATTCATAATAGAGACTAATGAATTCAGTATCTCAGAATGGGGTTGCATAGCCAGGTTACCTTTTTCCTCCTTTCTCAACCCAAAGTGCTGGAGGTCACTTCAAGCCTGAGTTGGATGGGATAGGAGGATGCTTGCAGGGGAAAAGCAGGGAAAGAAAAGTTTAAGTAAACAGAAGTTATTGCTTTGCTGGGATGTGGCCGTGGGCTCTGCTGTTTCCTTGAAGCAGAGTTGGGCATCCACCCACCATTTGAATGAGCTGGGACATGTGCCAGAAGATGGGGCCATGCTGGGGAACAATATGCCTTGTAATGGCATATCCCAAGGACCAGAGGAGCTGTCGCTTGGCTGTCTCCACTGCGTAGCATATACTGCTGCTTGCTGCCGGGCACTGAAAGACAGAAGACATCCTCATTTTGAATGGGAGATGCCATGGGAGTTTTCATTGGAGGGTTTTGAAGGAAAGCTTCATGTTTGTGATTCCCTTTGCATGAAATAAAAGGCACCAAGACTGACTCTGGCCTGAGCCTGGCTCCTTGCCTGTGGAAAACATAACAGTATGCAATGTTCCTCATGCCAGTGGATAGCCCAATAACTATTTAATTACTGTTTATGGTAACTGAATCTCAATAGAGAATTCAATAGCACATTTTTAGGTTCTTTACTCACCATCGATACATTCTTTCCACATATTCTAGGTAGGATACTGCGTTCAGGAATATATCGGTTCAGAAACACAATAATTATGTCTATGGGTAGTCATATTGTCTCAGTCCCTGGCAAATTCAACCCAAGACTCTCCCAGACAGTTTTGGTTGGTTTGAAGGTCTGAAGGGACCAGAGCTACTTTGCAGGTCTGAGCTTTTCCAAAGAGCAACCACAACGTGGTAATAAACAGCTGAAGAACAGCAGAAAATTTATTTTAGATAGATCATGGAGAGCATGACAGCTTTACAAAATTAAGGCATTTATGTGGAGCCCTGTTGGGGCTGGTGTAAAGGAGCTGTGACTCAGAACCGAGAGCTCTGTCCTATTGCAGATGACAATCACAGCCTGCACAGGCATACCTATGACTGACTGGCTGCTGTTGACATGCTGCCATCAGAGAACTCAACATTAACAACCCCTCTTCTAACCCTCATCCCTCTCACTGGACTCACGCCTTCTGGTTTTAATGTTGTCAGCCCTCATTTTAATTAATAACAGCCAGCTACAGTGCAAACTGCCCACCTGTCCTCTCAGACTGAAGGAAAAACTCATTAAAAGCCCGGGACACCTGTAAGCTTTCAAGCAATGAAACAAAAGCCTAGGAAATACCTTGATGCCGTTGTCCCAGGGAACACTGACTTTCATTTCTTTTCATTTCTTTAACATCTGGTATGAGTTGCTGGGGAATGATGCACCGTTCAGCCTTGGAATCCTTCCACCCTGTGGATTCAGTAATAGAGTCAAGACACCTGTACCTAAAGCAAAACCATCCAAGTCTGATCGGATATGCTGCCTCAGAGACATTATTCTTTTCAGATGAGAGTTACTTTTTAGGCCCTGACTATACTGGAAAGACAACATTGTAATCTGTGAAAAAGATATTAATTTCTGGCTCAATAATCCAGAGTCAGGACATTTTCGCGCTCCTAAAATTCCTCACCTTGAGTTTACAGTCGGTAGCATTAATCTTTATTCCCCCACCAAAAAACACAAACTAACTTTCTGTTGCCTTGCCAGCATCGTCTGGCCATAAAGCCCCGGCCCAGTTACAATGATGAAGGAATGTGCTGCAATGCTATGCCTTGCCAAGCCTGAGGTAGGATTATTCTGGCTTCTCCATGCCTTTAAAACTGCTGTATTTTGCTGCCTATCTGCTTTCCTGATGAAGGAAGATCTGCGGTGGGCAGGAGAACACAAGACCCCTTCAGCCAGGTTGCCAAGAAGGGGATGTGCTGCATCTCAGCTGCTGGGCTGATGGCATTGATCTCTAGAGAAGGCAGGCTGGCATTGATGGACCAGTCTGCATTGGCACAGCTATAGCAATATGCGTATTTCTGCAATCACTGCTCTTGGAGTGACCCCAGGCTGTCTGCTCTCTAGCTCCAGTTCAGGCTGTTGCCCAAAAAGTGTTATTGCAGCATGAATATTGGACACTTACACAAAAGAGAGCAACATGCTCTGTGCTATTGACTCCCAGAAAATAAACTCCAGTGCAGGGGTGACCGTTTAGCAGATTATAACACAGGTTTCATAAAAGCAGACAATATCTCGAGTTTTACCCTACTGGGAGTTTTGAAGCTCGTGGTGTTGGTTGAAGGCAGCGGCTACTTTGTGTGCTGTGATGTCAAGAGTAAAGAAGTGGCATAACAGAGCAGTGACAGCTCAGGTCACAGAGCATTCATGATGGAGGATCTTTGGCCACAGCCCTAGACAGGTGGGATCATGAGCTGACACTGCCGAAGTGGTATATTTTATTGATGCAATATTATCACAGCATAAATAATGGTGAGAAGAGAAAACAGCTCCATTTATAACAGTCAGAAGTGACACTCTAAATCTCAACTTGTCTCCAAATAAATCCTCTTGATGCCATTGCTAAGATATATGCTCTCCACCACAGGCCTTGTCTAATGAGCCTGGAGGGCAAACTCAAATAAATACCACTTGAGCCAAGCTCACAAAGCATGTCTTTCCAGTCGGGGTTGGACCACTCAGGTCAAGAGGCAAAAACCATCTCAGGTAGATCTGAACACCTACAGGCATGAGCAAACATCTTTGCAAGAGCCCAGTGCAGTAGACAAAGCTATTTATCATAGGCAGGGGCCAGAAACAAATGAAGTGACCTGTAAAACCAAATACTTTTGTGGCTCTTATTGAAAGTGCACAGGATATTCATGTTCCAGGATTCGACACAATGGCTGTGTCTAGCCGGACATGCTTTTAAGTGAACTCAAGCTGTCTGGGCTCAGCATCAAGCTCCACAAATCTCTATCCAAGCCTCACACCTGATGGCACATTGAGTCAGACAGTATTCTGGAGTTCACATTCTACTTCTTCTGTTCCTCAATCCCCACAGCATGCTGCCAGCCAGCCCGCCTTCCTGCAGGGAGAGCAGGGAGATAAACGCACATGGAATGCTTCAAAAAGCAATGGAGCCCCACGAGAAAACAGACTTTCTGCATTGGTGTGGAACTTGGACTGTGGAGTTATGAAGCAATGTGGCCAGCAAGCACCTCCAAGCATCAGATACAAGAAATACAGCTACGTAGGTTAGGAAGGGGTTCTGGTTGGACCAAATCCCCACAGAAAACAGTGCTAACTTCTAAACTCTGACAGGTTCCTCAGGGCCTCGTCTGGCCAAATTTTGAAAATCTCCAAAGATGGGGATTTCACAGCTTCTTTAGGACCATACTCACTGAGCCACCATCTCTCGTTGCTGTTTCTTACGGACATGGCACAATCAGATCTTGCTGGTTTTGTTCCCATAGACTTTTCATTGGCCACTCTTCCTAGAGCAGCAGAATGAGACAAAAAACTTCAAGTAAGTGAAACATTTAATATTGGACTCAGAGCAGTCAGATTTCAAAGGAAACTCAAACAAACAAACAAAAAATGTTTGCTCTATTCATAGTGAGTATTTCGGGAGTTTCTCCTTCCAAGTTATTGAAGAGTCAGGATTGCTGTTGTTTTGATAGTAATACATAAAGTCTGCAATTCAGTTGAACCATCACCACATTTGCCATGGACATTGGACTTTAAGATAAAAGGAGGAAAACAAGATTTCCTGCAGTCCTGATTCAGAAATTTATATAAACGAGCACTCAAGTGGAATTTGCTCCTGAGCAACCTGCTGTTATTGACTTTGTTTCGAGCAGAGATCCCCTCCATCCTCAACCACTCTGTGTGATTTTAGTGGAACCTAAAATAAATCTCAGGTTGTTTTGGATGTAATTAAACATGCATTTAAGCAGATTCCTAAAATTCAGTATCAGAGAGCAAGCTGCTGATATAAACCAATGGATTAAAACTAGAAAATTTTTGAAAGTAAGATTTTATGTAACTCCAAGCCTAATCTGGAAATGAGTTTAGTGGCTCTAACATTTTTCTGTATGAGTTCCCCAGCTCTTATATTTATCAGCGTGGCCATATGGATTTTGCAGGAGCCACGATAATTTACAGTCTCTGAGGAACTGATTCCACTATGTTATGTCCATACATTCATGCTGTCAACCTACCAAAGCCACTCACTTTCTTTGCTTAATTTATTGCACTGACCTCTGAAACTGAAATTCCTCTGGATTCCTTCTAAGGCCTTCAGATAAACAACATTTAATGGGGGGGGGGGAAGGGACCAAAAAAACAAAGAAGAGGAGGAAGAAGAAGAGCCTGTAATCTTATAACACATAATCATTAAGGTTGGAAAAAGTCACCAAGCCCAATCCCAACCCATCCCACCATGCCCACTAACCACGTCTCTCAGTGCCACATCTCTGAGGTTCTTGAACAACTCCAGGAATGGTGACTCCATCACTTCCCTGTCAGTCTGTGCCAATATATGTGATCTGGTTAGAGAAGAAAAGGAGTGGAGATGGATTGCAACCCCAAGTTCATGTTTCTCAGCCCTTTGAAAGCTGTCAGAAGGATTGACAAGGCAAAGTCTGCCCTGAGAAAAATCATTTCCTCTAACAATGATGAAGAACTGGGGATAACACTGGCAGCAGACAAAAAGTCTCTTCATCAGGACAAAAGCCAGAACACTGATTTATTGCACGACGAGGAAAGGATTTTTTTTTAACCAAGCCAATCTGAATCATTGTAGAGGCAATAACTTAAAAATAAAACCGGATCTTACATCCTTTCTCAGTTTTGCTGGAGTCACTTGAACAGAATTTTGTTTGAACAAAGATGCCTGACGTTACAGCTATTTTGAAAAGAAAGAATGTTTTTATTTCAGTTTGGTCAACCCCAATGAGCTAACTCAGGTTAAAATAGAGGTGAGAAGACAACAAGAACACAGGAACATATGGATTGGGTCAGATCAAAGGGCTGGTGATGCTCAGGGGTCATATGAACATGGGAGGTAGTGATTAATTTCCATGCTATTTTCAGCCTTAAGAAACCCACATCTTTAGAAATGTCCTAAATCAAAGGCCCCAGCCAACATGTTTAATGGGCTTATGCTTCAAAAGATAGCTCAGCCTTCACAACATCCCACAGAAATAAGCTCCTCAGCCTGGTAGTGGATATGGGGACAAATTATTGCTGTTCTGCTAATTGAAACCCCCTGTGTGGGCACCCCAGTTTCTTTAGTTGTAACAGCCCAGAGGTAATTTAGGTTATAGGCTGGGCTTGAACTTAAAACTCTAAACTGAATTAGAGCTCATGTTATCTTTTCTTCTTTTTCTTCATCCTTACTTTCCTTAACATTAATTAATATGAATTCAAATGTGCATAAACACAGTTAAAACTGAATCAGGATGTGGAAATGAACCAAGCCTAGGATCCAAGCGCATTCCAGGCTTCGATCTCCAGTTTGCACTTGAAATAGAAGGGAAAAAAGCAGAAATTTTTCAAATGGATGAGAACTGTTTATTACTCTACAGTGCACTGAGACTAATCTGGTAGCTGAGATTTCCAGGCTGCAAGAAGGATATATGACAGATTTTTTCTAAGGCAGCATACATCCCTTCATTTTTCTTTCTTTTTCTTTTTAAAAATACTTCTGACAATTACTTTCTCTGGCTTCTCACACCATATTTTGCATATGAAGGCTAAGGACATGCCTGGCTACATGGAGGGGTCACCATCCAGGTTGCAGATTAGGAAATAGTACAGTTTGTCAACATTTGGCCGAGACAAACTTCCAAAATATAAATACAGATGGTTTTATTTAAAAGAGAAAAAGTCCACATTCTCTTAAAGGTTGAAGGTTGTTTTCCTTCCAATCTCATTTCTTTTCCCTGAACGTTCAGTACATTGGGTTCCATTGTTATCAAATTTAATCACATTTATATAACAAAATGTAATTAGGAAATGGAAATAGAAATTGAGAGTCCTTTGGTTTGGTGGTTTATTCAAGAAGTTCCTAGTTCCAAACTGAGTAGATTTCACTTATGTCAGGTATTTCTGGGAGTATATTTCCAAGTTAGGAGGAAATAGAAAACCAATTAGAGTGTAATATAGAAGATAACTCACCTACTACCTCTGAGGACCAGATAATTAATCCACTTCCCTCAGAGCTTGACCTGTAAAATGATCAACAAACATCTTCACATGGCTGGACTGCTGAGGCTGAACCACAGTTTGCTGTGAGCTCTGATCCTGTGTAAATTGCACCTTGATGAGAGCTCGCATTTCAGCAGTTCTTGCTTGACTAAAAAGAGTTCTTCTGACCCAGAAAAAATAAGCTAAAGCCCCTACAGTTCCACCTCTGCAACATACCTCTTGACATCACAGTTCCAAGGCATGCAGTAGGATCTCAAATTACCAAAACAAATTGCACAATACATCTTGCATAACAAGAACATGCTCACCACAAAATGCCTGTAGTCCAGGCCAACATAAATCAGGCTAATAATCTAACAAACGACTTTCAATGAATGGAATGATCCAGCACTTGAACTGCAAGACATCAGTCTAACATGCATCTCTGGTCTGACACTTTCAGTGACCTTTGGATGCTACCACCTTAACAATATCATACAATGAAAACTTCATGCCCCTGGGCTAATAACCCAATAAACTCACATCTTGTCATTGCTTCCTGTTTTGCAAAGGTTTTTCATATGTCTCTCCCTTAACAAAAGCAAAGGGGTTCATTTGCTATGTGAAGCACAGAGTAGACGATAGCCCTGGTTTGAATAAAGTAAAACCAGTGCTGTTGCTCTAACAAAGGACACATTGAGAAGTACAGAATCAACACTGCAAGGAAAAGGTCTGGGGTAAGACCACTGTTTTATCAAGAGAGGTGAAAAAAAGAATTCCTAGCTAGAGAAGCTGCATCAGGGAATAGGAAATGTCTAGTTGCAGCTAAGAATACAAATACCATTATCAAGAAAACAGGAATTGAGAGCTCTCCACATCCCCAGTGAGGGGCACACAAAGAAATTGTCTTTTCAATGAACAAAACTGAGGTTGAGTACGATGAAACATAGCTAATCCTAAGAACGGGTGGGGACAAGCAGTGCTTCAGCACACTCTTTGTTTAAGGCAGAACAGGTATCTGTCCAACACAACCCAACTGTACCTGATGGGGACAAGGTGGTCATGGACCTGGGCAAGGATCCAGGAGCAAATGGCATTTTGCTTCCCTCTGCAGCAAAATCCCTTTTCTGGAATTTCTCCAGTTGAGAGCCCTGAGCACACCTTCAGGCTTAAACAGTATATGCAACTGATGCGCTGTTAGGATTATTCCCCTCCTTTACATCAAACATCCTGAATGAAGCAGTAAATATATATATATATATATATATATATAAACATGTTCAGTCATCTGCCCTGGAGAAATGCTGCAAAAATTTAATTTTGGCATGGATGCAAAGGCAAACCAACCACAAGTAGAGCGTGGTCTGTTTTCTCATGAGGACACTGCTTGCTTTCAATGACGTTTTTGTTGTGAGCCCATAATAACTGGGATACCTGTCTCATGGGAGCAGTAGCAATTGACCTGAACGAGCTATGAGTTACATTTTGAGGTTTCTGCCATTGCAGAAAGGCTGGTTTGTGTGTTGTGGGAACGTGTAAGCTGAGCACATCAAGTAGCATGACGCCTGAGAGATACTTTGTGGTCAGATTTCAATTAAAAAGTGGTTTTGATCCTCTGTAGGATTTTGAGATTCTTTTTTAAAAGAAAATTAAATGTGGATTATAAAAAGGAGGAGACAGCACTACTCAATCTGTAACTTGGAGCTGAAATGTCAGAAGTAAAAACTTACTTTTGGGAGTCTTGCTAACACACACAGACATTTCGAGGCTTTCAGCTGTTTCAGCTGTCATTGTGCAATCCAATCTGGAAAGAGTTATTTATAATTAAAAAAAAAAGCAAAACTAAGCAGACTAGTGGCTGTGTTTGCTGCAACAAACGCTAAAAGCCAGTGTTACAGCATACAGTGGGAATGGCTGGAAGGGGTAAGTCCCCAACCTGGAGAGCACTGGGTCTTTGTACAGTGTCTTGATATTGTGCTTAAGAAGCACTGTGGCATCAGGGTCACATTTGCACCCTCATTAACTGAACAGCAGCAATCTATGTCACCGTTCCCCTGAAGCCTGCAAAACTTCCTCTGCACTGCTGCAAATTTCACCAAAAAAATGCTGATTTTGCCCCCTGCTGTGCCTTGTGCTTTGCAGGAGCAAAATTCTTGCAACACCTGTGCTTCTGTGATGCCAGGCAAACCTCAGGGGACATACCGAACTCCCAGCACACCAACAGCTCCGCTTTTTAAAGAGGATGCAAATAACCAAGGATTGATTACATGACATATAACCGTGCTGGGCAACGTTCCCTGAAGCAATCTATCCCCCATACCCAGATGGGAGCTGCTGTAAAAACTGACAGAGGTTGCAGCTAGCAAGTTATACCAGAGATCTAGGAGACTGTAGAAAATATTCCTAAAGCTTTCAGCTCCATGTGCAGCTGTAGCACAGAAGGCAAAAAAGATGTCAGTTGAACTGATAGAGGAATGTAATATAACTGAAAAGATTTGGTTATTATTGTATGAGGAAATGTTAAGATCTTGTGCAGAGTATGACTTTGTCTAGAAATAATATGGGAAATAAATTGTATCAGTTCTCTGGGTTTGAGAAAAATTTATTCTCAGAAGGAGTGGTGAGGCGTTGGCACAGGCTGCCTGGAGAGCTGGTGGAGTTACTGTCCCAGAGGTATTCAAGAGAAGAGTAGATGTCACACTGAGTGACATTGTTTAGTGGGTATGGTGGGGATGGGTTGATGGTTGGGCTTGGTGAACTTTGTGGCCTTTCCCAACATTAATAATTCTATGATTCTAAGATGGAAATAAGACCACTGTCCTGAATATATCTCCTAACAGCCTCTGGCAGATGGACCAGCTGCAACATTCAAGAGAATGATGCTTTGTGTCTGCTTGCCAAGTCTGACTGTCAAACACTTTCAAGCAAACCCCCAGAAAGTTTCCTGCCCTTCACAGCCACACACCAGCATCACCAGCTCTGAAGACTGCTCTGGTGTCTGGCTCTGCAAAGCATCTCTACTTGGAGAAGGTTTCACTGCAGTGCTACCAGAAATAGTCCCAAGGTGAACCTCAAAAGATAAACAAAAGGAAGAAGCTACCTCTTAGCATAAGGTAATGCTCAGGGTCACCTCTGGTGATGTGACCTCAGGTAACTTTCTTTCCATTTGCAGACGTCACTCAAGGGACAATATTCCCAAAGCCTCTGAAGCAACAAACTGTGGCCAGCTTGTGCTTCACCCTCAGATGCATTTCACGCTTTGCAACACATAACCCAAATATTTTGCAAACATGACCTCAGCAACTCACCAATGAAAGAGAGAAAAGCAAAACAGAACTGTTACTAAATCAAGGCCTAATGTTGATTGATGAAAGAGATGACAACTACGTTGTGATGTCAAAAATAGAATAGGCTTGTTGATACACCTCCAAAAGTAGATAGCAAAAATAAATGTCAGCAAAGACAGAGGTACTCACATTCATGAATGTATGGATTTGGACAGATGTCAAATTTCTAGGTGAGCAACACTCATTGATTTGTCAACTGAGACTCAGGGATCCATGCCATAACCATCAAGCCATAGCAAGCCCGGTTACAACACCGTCCTGTGGTCCTCAGTGATAAATGTTTCTGCTATCCAGTTTGCTTCAGGGGGGAAAATAAGTCACCAAATGGTGCTCTTCCTGCTGTTAAGAGGCATATTTTAAAAGGCTGGTGGTTCACTGAAACGCCTAGAAATTGAGCAGTTGTCTAAAACTTTGTGCCTACCAAAACATGAATGGGTGACTGGTGCCGCATTTTAGATACCATTCATATTTTATGAGGAAATACCTGATAATAATGTATAAAAAGCCAGTGGAAATGGGCATGGCAGAGGCTAGTTCAAGTGCTTCATGGTGTTCTAGTCAAGCTTAAGAACAAGCTTCATCCTTTTCCATTTGACATAAACACAACACATCCTTTTCTCTCTCCTCCATATTTCAGTACCTAATTATGACAAAGAAGGGGAAAAAAAAGCAACAGAAACAAGAGTGGATACAGAGACATAGGACTTTAGCAAAGCCTCGTTAGAAGGGTTTTCTGTATAATTTGTTCTGAGTTTTACATATCGATCCCAGTTCTTCCACAGTATGCCATGATTGCCTTCAGCAATTTCACTGTAGCAGAGATTTTACACAGTCCTTTTGTGTCTTCCAATACCTTCAGGAAAAAAGAACAAAGAGAAAATTAATTGTGATTTTTGAAATTATTCCTATTGCTCTGTATATTCAGAAGACCAGACCAGATTTCTAACAGAGAAAAGTTCTGCAAACGGGAGAAAGATCTGAAGGAAACTTGAAAGTGAGAAGAAAAATAAACTAAAGAGATTTATTTTATTCTTTTTTAGATCTCAAGTCTTACAGTTGAACATTGTCTGACTATAGACTCGTTCATTTTTGCCAGAGTATTTTGTTGTTTATCTTTTCTGCTCTGTTTGCCATGACATTTCTGGACTGAAAAAGGCTATCTATCAAATTCATACCTTTCTACTTGTTTCTTAACAAAGATCAGCTAATTGCATCATCTCCTCTCCCTGCCAAAGGGAGACTATCATTTTATTTGGCCCAATCCAACTTGTTTTCTGTAAGTCATGATATTTCTGGATGTTTCTGTCTCATTTGAGAAAATAAACTTTGAAAAACAGCATAAAATTTCCACAAACACAAGCTCATTTGAAGCTTTAAAATGCTGTGTTCAGACGAGGATATTTCTCTTCACAATTATTACTCAGTGTTTACCAGTAGCATAAGAAAATATATTTAAATTCTGTCTAAATCTCCTCAGATTCTATTATAATGGACTTCAATGTAGCATTTCAAATCCTCAATGAAAAAACTGAGCAAAGCAAATGAAAATCTTTGCTGACTCTGGACATTTTATTTTGCAGTTGATGCTATCACAGTCATATGTTAGAACAGAATATCCAAACGCTTCTCAAACTATACAGTGTTTAGTTCCTCTACATCAAGTACACAGGAAATATTTTGTGTTATCACTACTACTTTTATGCTTCCAACTAGAATAAAGTTGTTTTCCTTTCTGCATCTCAAGTTTTTTGGAGGAATCAGGTTTTCTCTAGAAGAACACGTGGTTTGAGAGGATGTGTTTGCCCTGTATACAGCCATATAGAAATATTCTACCTTCCTTGCATCCCTTCTTCTTGCAGCTTTTTGGAGGCTGCGGTGTGGATATACACTGGTTACCTCATGGGTAATAACACAGCTAATGCAATATAATTATTTCTCACCAGACTTTCAAGTCTCAGTGCACATTTGTATTTGATGAGTATTTATTCTGGAAGGCTTTCCCATGTCTGAAGTCTTCTGCAGCTTCTATGGAAAGGCAAGACACAAAATGGTGGCTGTACCTCCCCTGCAAGGCGCCAAGCTTCTTTATTCAATTACACTCAACTACTTTGAATAATGTGGTCTTGCTTTTTCCTTCGGGAAAGTCTGCTCTGCCCATATCCAAACAGGAACTCTTTGATGCTCATGAGCTGCAATGACACTGAGGCTGCCAAAGCCAACTGTCAAAGTGCAAACAAGAATAGACTCATTTGTCCCACCACAGTGTGCTGTTTGCAGACATTGCCCTCAAAGACATTTTCTTTGGGTTCTTCTCTTCCATCAGTTACACAGTCTGGAAGAGAAGCTGGGTTACTCACACCATGGCTAGGTGGCAGAGGATGGCATCCTCTCCCTCTGCTGCTATAGGGCCAACAGCAGACCCACACAAGTCCCTTTGTAATACCACGGACAACTGCTGAGATAATGGTAACAGGCCATACATACATCAGTGAATATTTCTGATAGTTGCTCATATCATCTCTCACTGTACTAGCTGCCTCCCTCTGCTTGCATTCCACTGAAGCAGGAAGCAGGATGAGCAAACGGCCCAACAGCAATGCTAATCTGGAAGGACATAGAGCTGGGAGAGAGTGAGTGTGTGTGGATATGTGAGATGTCTCCCCTCAAACAATCCCAAAACTGAGCCCAACTAGACCGACCACCTTCTTAGCTCTCACCCATACAAGAAGACAAAGGAAGGATGGATCCCTCTACAGTGACAAAGCATACAATTTTTGCAATTGTATTTCTCATATTGCTGAGCCTTGCCTAAATCATTGCTTTGAGATTTTAAGTTCAATCTCTGCCAAGGGCCATCATAAAGTGACACTGAAAGCAAATCCTCAGCACAGGCCAAGTGGGAGTTATGTTGCTTTTTCTCTTGGTACTGCCTTTGGGATGGCTACACAGACCCCAAGTGCTTCTACCGGGTGCTGAGCTATGGTCCACTCTGACACATCTTCTCCAGATCACTTCCTTTGGATTCCAGCCCATCCCACTGTGTCCTGCATCCCCACAAACAACCTGAGAATGTCTCATTAACACTTCAGTAGTGAGATCCAAATACATAGGCCCTGCTCCTGGGGCAGTGTGTCCTTGGCTATTTGCTCTGGTTGCTCTTACAAATTACACTCTGCTTGCAGAAATCCCTAAATTCAGTTCTTATTGACTTCTAGAGTCCAAAAACTTATTCTAAATTGGAAGAGCCAAGCATTTCAGCATCTTGTCATGGTCAGTTCACCTCCATGGGAACTTCCAGCAGCTGCTGTGGCCATGGAGGGCTCTAGCATCAGCTCTAGGCCTTATGCTGCAAACTCTGTGGCAAGCACTCTACTCAGCAGCAACCATTAGCCATCATGAAAAATAATTTCTGTATAGTCACAGCTTGAACTTTGCATGGCTTGCTTAGAAGAAATAATAATACAGCCTGCCCAAACTTTCATGTTTTCTGGAAAAATCTTGATTTTCAAACTAGTTGGGTATCCTAAAACAAACAAAAAAATGCTTGACAAAGAAGAGCTGCTTTTTGAAATCATCACTGTTTCATATTTCAAAGAGAGAACTGAGAACACTTATGAAGGGCGTAGCTATTTACCAGGCAAGAGTGTTCTTATAAACAAAATAATATAAAACATATCCTCTTTGTTGGTTTCTTTTTTTTAATATCTTCCAGTGTATGAAGATGTAGGGAGCAGAACAGAAGAGAAAATAGAGTTCCAAGAACTCTATTCCAAGAAGCATGCCATTAGATAAAGAAGCATTGCGACAGATAAAAAGGGTAAAGGACAATTGTGTGACAGAAGTGTATCTTAATTTCATACTCATGACACAAGGTTTTGGTTTCGGTATCAGTCTCAAGACTTCTACATGCAATCCAGTTAGGCATGTCAAGAAAAGTGAAGAAACATGAAGGCCAAGAGAAGAGTTGAGTCCATTCAATGGACAAATGCACACAGGAAATCCTTTAACCTGTTTGTCAGTCTCTTCACAGAAATTCAGGTCTAGAACTATGAAAAATACGTTCATGTACAAACTCATCCCTTGCAGATGGCTTTCCAACAGTATATGGGGGATATGTGTTCTTTCTGTTGAGGTGGAGAGGCTGTGGTGGGGCTTAAGAGACAGCATGGTAAAGTGAAGGAGCTGATTTGTTCTAAAAAAAAAAAATCCAGAACTAAGTGGATTTCTGTAATTCCACATCTGGAGAACAGCTGAATCTACCCTGTGCTTCATCTGACCATTTTATCAGATTTCTGTTCTTTGTTACCAAGCTAACTTCTAGAAATAACATCATAGCAAGTGAAGAGTGATGCATCTGCTGACACTGTCCTCTTGATACATCATATATCTCAGAGGAGCAAGCAGCCAGTTAGAAGAAATACCATGTGAAGTTTATTTCTGTTTCCAAGCTCATTTTTGATTCCCTGGGAGAGGGCAGCTCTGGCTGAATCTTTGCCACTTTTACGACTGTAACAGCAAAACACCATCAGCAATGGCATAACTCATGGCTAAGGCTTGCAAGCCACACCAGGTCATATTCTGGACCTTGGAGAGTGATGAGATTGTTTTTAGTCTTAATGTTTCAGAATATGGGGTTGGGTTTATCATATATATGATATCATACATCTTAGTCTGTAAACACCTGCAGCCAAAAAGTAAAGTAGATACATCAACTCCAGTGAGTTCGTGCCAATTTACACCACCACTGATACTGCCAAAGAGGGTTTACTGTGCCTTGAAAAATTGAGTGTCCTATTCAAACACTGAACAAGTCATTTACGTTTTCAGTCTCACAGCTTATGGGCAAGAGCACAGT
This sequence comes from Pavo muticus, assembly GCA_016647715.1. Taxonomy (NCBI): domain Eukaryota; kingdom Metazoa; phylum Chordata; class Aves; order Galliformes; family Phasianidae; genus Pavo; species Pavo muticus. The sequence continues at coordinate 4,706,543 of JACDJE010000160.1, read as the reverse complement.
CTGAGCCATATATTCAAGTGCTGAAAAACACAAAGCAGAATACCAGCTTTCTTTCATGAAGATGTTTTTTTCTTTTTAATTGAAACTTTCCTTTAAGATTCTCTTTCATTTGGCAAAGAAGTTGAACCAAGATTCCAATTGTATTTCCAAGTCACCAGAAACCAGTTATACAGATTTTCCAAGATATCAGAACAGACCAAAAGTTTTATCACAAGGAAGAGAAACTGTGTCTAATAAGGACATGCCTCTATCTAGATCAGAAATACCCCAGTTTGGTAATTGTCTGCTACTGCCTGAATTCATACTATGAAATGCCAGAAAACAAGGTGATATATCTACAAGAGAGGTTGGAGGCAAAAAAACAACCACCCCCAGACAAACTGAAGAAGTTTGCCAAGCAAAACATGAGTTTCTTTAGTGCTTAGACTGAGTGTGCTCTCATCTTCCCATGAGAAAACTAAAATTTTCCAGGGAAAAAGATGATTCCTTATTTAAAATGCCATGGAGTTCAAAAGACAGAGATTCAACTTTCCCATCGAAAAAATATATAATAAGAAAATGGTTATCCCTCAAATCATGTTAATGTGGGCACCAAATCTCCCTGATGACTTGTACTTCTCTGCCTAGTGCTGCACACAGTGGCTACTACATGCTTTCCTATCCACTGACCAAAAATCCAGCCTTCTGTCCCAGCCAGTGTGGGGCAAAATAGTGACTAAAGATCTAAATGAGTGCAGCCATCTGTCATAGCCACCACACTCATATCCTGTTCTCTGCAGGCCTTGATTGTGTATTTGGACTACTAAATGCCTTTCCAACCCCCATACCTCTTATTCCTGCCATAAAACACTAAAAGCCCATGCTCTGTGATGGGGTTGCAGCATAAGGCATGATGACACCCCATTACCCTCTGACTCACTTGCATGAGGGCTGGCATCTAAGCCACCACACTGCCAACTAAAAGGAGTGACTGTGTTCAGGAAGAGGTACTTCCATGCCCTGAGGGTACCATCTGTGCAAGACCAAATGACTCAGTTCCCCATCATTGCTCCACAGCAGCCCACCAACACTATGCAGTTATTTTAACAATAAGTCTAAAGCAAAAAGCAATAAAATAAATGAGGAAATGATTACCAAGACAGCTGCAATTTAGTAAGTGGATGTTATAAAATTGTGCATCATGTATATGTGAATCAGAGGCAGTGCAGTTTGCAGACCAGTACTTCCTTTGGCACCTGATGATCTTTTTCTTTACATGCAATATCCCATAACAAATTGTGAGGACCACTCATGAACCTTTAATTAGGGAACTTTATCACAAGCCCCTGTAACAGATCCCTCTCCACAGCCCTGCAGATGCAGGAGACACTGCTCATACCTTTTCCTCAATGCCATCCTTAACTGTACAACCACCATACGCATGAGATTTGACGTCATATTCCGTCCTGCTTTTTCTATGATAGACAGCATTTGTCCTGTAAAGACATCCTCATCAGGGTGACACGACTCCAGAAAATCAGCATTTTCCTGGAAAGGAAAAATCAAGGCTTGACTGCTAATTCAGATCATGAATGCAAGACTGAATGCAAGACTGCAATTTGCTAGCCTGGCTGTGTTTACTTTTCTGGATGCAGAGATAAAAATAATATTAATAATAATAATAATATTTCATGCCTACATTTCCCCATCACCACTTGTTCACCACTGAGTTCATGTGCCAGAGATGAGCAGTCAAACCTGGGGCAGAAAACTGGCCCAGACTTTGGCTTAAATGATATCCTGACAGTATTTTGTGAGCCCTGCATTTCTTTGTACCCTGTACAGTGCTGGCTTCCTTTCCCAATCAAAATAGATGTGGAAATCTGCATTAATTTACAGTAGACTTGTTAAAAAGGAATTGGTGATTTGTTTTTACCTCCTCTTCTAGCAGTTTTCCTCCCACCTTGCTCTCCACAAATATATTTCTCCAACTGTTAACATGGTGCACCCCCAGAGCACAGCTGGTGCCTGAAAACTGGTAAACCTGTTCTGCCTGCCCCTCTCTGCCACCCTGGGGAGACGAAGAGAGGAAGGAGTGCAAAATGAAGGAGCATATGCAAGTCCCAAGGGTATGCAGTAGTGGCAGAGGACCATCTGCTTGTCAGCAATCAAGAACAAAACTAAGGAAACTGCCATTGACATAACAGCAGAAGCTGGGTTTTTGTCTAGGCCTGTAATCCATGGCAGTGTTCCAGGTTGTTCATGTCTCTGTGCTATTTGATCAGCTGAGTGAGCTGTTCCACTTCATTTTCTCTGAGGAAGACCCAGTGGGAAGCCCTCAGTATGAAGCAGTAGAAACAATGACCTTGTTGTCTGCCCACCTGCTGAGCTGGAAAGCTGCGCATGAATTTCCAGAAGCCCAAATGTTCACTCAGGAGGATCTGGGCTGCTCGTGGCTGTCTTTACCTCATGAGATATTCCCCTTACTTTGCATTTGGGTGACGCAGAGTATTGCTGTCTGGTAGATGGCTTTCCTCATGGAAGGCAGAGCAGATGGTGACACTCTTCCACACAGAGCATAGAATCAAGGAATCATTCAGGTTGGAAAAGACCACTAAGATCACCAACCCCAACCCCAACTCATCCCCACCATGCCACTGTCACTCAGTGTGACATCTGCTCTTCTTGAATACCTCCATGGACGATGACTCCAACACCTCCCTTGGCAGCCTATGCCAGTGCATCACCACTCTTTCAGAGAAGAATTTTTTCCTAGTATCGAATCTGAACCTCCCTTGGTGCAACTTGAGGCCATTTCTCCTCGTTCTATTGCCAGTTAACTGGGAGAAAATGCTTTCATGGAAAGGATGAAATGTATTATTTTGCTTACAGTTTCATCACCAGAAACTCACTTGTGAGGCCTTTCAGTAGTAACTGTCTGGAGCAGGTTTGGAAGACACAGATTTATTCCCTAATCCCTTGGTGGCCTCAGGCTAAGAGGGAAGATAAAACTGTCTCAACGGGTCTTCACTGGCTTCTCAGTGCCAATGCTGCTCTTAGCTCAGCAATGAATATTTACCACAGAGCAACTATGTGCCCTTTCTCTTCACACTGGAACAAATTTAGGCTCAAAAGCAAAAACTGAGGAGGAATCTCCATTCTCCATCCCAGAAAGGGACCTCCACCTGCATTGCTACTCCGGACCAGGAAGCTCTAGCCAAGATCTGCAGATGGAGGAGCTTATGTGTGCACCAACTGCTCAGAGCAAAAAGTTCTCACAATGAGTCCTCACAAAGCTGGAGGCTGGCTGAAAGAACAAGGAACAAGATGGGTCTGGGGACCACCTAAGCAGCAGCAGGCTCCCTACCGCCATGCTAGGCCAGCACCGCTAGGCCCAGACAGTGACTGAGCCTTTCATAATCAGCAGAATAAAATACTTTGCTTCTGGGAGGAAGAGGAAAATGTGTTTGTGGTGGTTCAAAGCAGTGGGATCACCTCACATCCTGATTTCCACTCACCTCTCTGGTTTTTGGGGACTGGCTTGCATTCAATGCCCATCGCCAAACTGCCCTCAGATTTGTCAAAAAATGAGGTCTTAGACTCCAGTCTGAGTCTCCGTCATAGCCCTCCCACTCTGTTCCTCCAAATTTCTTTCTCCTTGACAACTCTGCCCTGAGATTGCTCAATTTCAGCAGGAAAATTGCTCCCTCTACACCCAGACAACACCTCAGACTCCACCATGAGCCAGCAAATGCCAACTACATACCATGGCTAATTTAAAAAAAAAAAAAACCATATAAAATTTTCCATGAATGCTTTTCAGTGCCAACAAACTTTCAAGAATCCACACTTTCAAACATAAAAATAAGGCTGAAAGGACTGTAATTTCAATTAGTAAATGTTGATTTTTTTGGCATTTTGATTGACAAAAACTACTGTTCACTTAAAACCACCTCACTTGAAAAAATGAGGAGGAGTTGCTCTCATTCCATTTCCTTCTTTAATGTGACAAAAGTGCTCTGGGGGACAGAGTAGTTGCATAAACTTCACTGAAATTTGTTTATTATCTTATTTTTTGTTCCCCAGAGATATGCCTGGCAGTGAGAAACCTCATCTATCTGCAATTTGCAAGTACGGAGCCTCACGGCACTCAGCCATCAAACTGCTTTGCTGACCCAGGACCCCAGAACCATTCCAAGGCTCTATCTCAGATGTGAAAGGTTGGCTCACGCAAAGCAATAAATAAATGAACAAAATAAATAAATAAAAATGAAGAAAAAGAGGATCATACACCCGATTCTATAATACTGCATGTAAAAAAAGCTTGTGTCACAGATACCTGCTAATATTTCTATCCCCAGTGTATGAATTATTAATATTTAGTACCTGTGACTCACTAACATTTACTTTAAGAAGTATTTTTATAAAGTTTGGCCAGTTTTCTCGATATAGGAGTTAATGGAGACTCCTGTTGTTAACAGCCAGGGAGCCCTCCCTGAACAAACTTTTCTGGTTGCTGTTCAAACTGGGCTGCGGGGCTCTTTTATGGCCCTAAACCTCTGACACTGAGTACTGAGGCTGCCAGCATCTCCACCAATGGCTCTGCTGAGACACAGCTAATTTTAAATCTGGATTCTAAAGGCAAAGGCAAAACCTCTATTTTACTGGCAAAACTGTCAGTCGAATGCTGTGTTGAGATTACGGGAACATGCTGCAAGAGAGCACACACAATCCCTTTTTTGGGTACTTGGCATTAATTTTATCTGATGTCACGGATTATATAAGAGGACAGCAGAGACCTCACACGAGCTCCTTCTCCATCAGCATGGGACTGCCAGGGGGAAGCAAGGATCCCCCTGTACTCATAGTCACGCCACTCTGTGCAAGTGCCACTCCCATCTGCCAAGGGAACAGAGTGTGACCTGGTCTAGCAATTATCCTGAAGAAGGAGAACATGAGTTTTCTGGAGATGTATCCTGAGCTGTCCACAATATTAACTAGTGTTGGCTTTTAAACTCCTTGTCTTCATCTAGACCAGAGGGTTGACCTTATAAAAACTCAAGTGCTTTCGTAATTTTATTGCTCTTGTTAAAATGGTTGGCAACCAAACAAACCTCGATTGAGGGTTTGGGATTTCAAAAAATCATCTTATTCTGATAAAGAAGCTGTTCCCCAGAAAATCTCTTGACTAGCAGCAGGCTCCTCAGCTCCGTGTGTCTGCTTTGCTGTAAAGATTTAAGGCAGCTTGATTTCATTCGTGTATTTGGAAAGGCAAACACAGCCTGCTGAGCTGGCCAGCTGCCCTCAGACACTTGGGATTGTTTCATGACTCTGAAGATGGGAAAATATCCATGGTCTTCATCTTCCCATCAAAACCTTGTCCTCAGATGGTGCTACATGTCTGGGACAGGACAAGATCCCTCCACCGTTTTAGCAGTTCATCTTCTGCAACAACCAACACTCGGTTTTATTTGTCCACTCAGTGACACCCCTATGGGGGTGCCCTAACTCAACACTTGCCAGCACTTCAGATAGTCTTTCTAGATTTTTCATCTGTACTTCACTTCTGAATTCACAGGAGGAGGCCCAAGAGTCCATCAGGGTACCCACCTCAGGACCCCATGACTCACTTGTCTGCCAAAAGATCCATAGGGAAAAAATATCTGAATAACAGCAATGACTGCTTTTTGTCATCTCAGTGCTTGCTGGCAAGATGCTGCGCACACCTATCTAGGGCACTTCTGGAAGGTCTCCATCTGTATCCATGACTGTGCACCACACTGGTTCAAATATCCCTTTTCATACAGTTTCATGTTTCTTTTTGACTTGAAATGGTAGAAATCACAAGTGGGAGGGTCATCAAGACATTGTCTGGTCCATATCCTGCTCAAAGCAGATTCAGCAGTAGCTATCTCAGTTTTAGGAGGTGTTGCCCACAGTTTTCTTAAAATTCACAGAAGATGGCCTGAAAAGGCAATGTGGAGTGCCTTTACCAGTCAGAGATTTCCCCAGTGGCCAATGCCAGTATTCATTACTACAGCTTAAGCCCACTGCTTCTCAGCGAGGCCCCTTTGGACATGAAAAACAAATGCCCTCTTCCCCTCATGTAGTATTTTTACAGATGTCAAGAGTCTTCCACTTTTCCTTTGCTCTCCTCCATTCTTAGGGCTTGTTTTAGCTCTCAGGTCACTTTCTTTTCATTCTCCCATACTTCCTGTGGTCTGTTGCATTCTTTTTTTAACAGTAGACCTCATAGTTCACTAGAGACCTTAAAAAAGCTAAGCTAAAAGGATTCTCACACGTCTTACAGGCTATATCCATCCTTGCACATCTGATACAACAACTACTTCTTTGGAAATAGTGTGACGCTGTTGGCGATTATCTATCTCAGTTGGGCTGAGTCACTGCCTTACTTTCTGGTCTCCATCTTTTATAATTCTTTGTATTTCTATCCTCTGAGCATCAGGGAGTTTTTTCAGTCTGTTTCTCTAACTTTTAGGGGGATCTTTGATTTCCAGCCTTGCCCTTCAGCATGCTCTCAGTCCTTCTCAGCACCATGCTATCCAGCCCAGAAGAAATTTAATAACCACAGTCATCTCTATTCTACTACAATGTTTATTAATGAAAACACTGCTCAGAATCAGGCTGAAATCGCACCCACAGAGCGCTCTCCATAGACATAAACAGATTACACGAAAAAGATTTAAACTCTGAGCCACAGAGAATTACTCTTCAGACATACAATTACTGACGCACTTTTGGATCTCCCTTGCATTCATCGGGATCATATCTTGATTACAAACATGTCAAGTGAGATGGTATACTTTGTCCATTCGATCTGTGTTAGACATTATCCCTTCTGTATTACTTGCAAGGCTGCTAAGCCGGTAGAAAAGGAAATTAGGCTGTTTTTATGATTTGTTTCTGGCAACAGGCACATCAAACACCTGCCCACAGCTTTGCTATCTGCCCAACACTCTAGGTTTTTCCCTTTTATAGGCTCATCTCTCATTCCTCAGCCTGAGTTGATCAGTTCACACCATTCTGTAGTGTGTGTTTTCCCCAGTTGCCGAGGAGCAGTGATTACTGTGCTCAGCACAGAGGCACGTCGGGCTCAAGGATGGCTCCTGGGGAATTCCTGGCAGGCACTCCCAGCTTAAAGAAGTTTCACTTTCAAAATTGCCCTGGAAGGCAGCTTTTAGGGGAAGAAAAATAAAGATAAGGGAAAAAGGAAGAAAAAAAAAGAAAAAACCCTGATCCTCTCGCCCATTGGCATAGCTAGAAATGGGATTTTCTTAGCTTGCTCTGTTTCAGAAGTGCAGAAGATGGATGTCCCTTGAAAGAGCAGCTTCTGAAATAAAAACCTGAGGTTCTGCCAGGCACTCCTCAGTGCTGTGTGCATTGGCACGTCCTCTCCTGGGGTCAAGGTCACCCACAGCCCCTAAACCAGAGGAGCCCCAAGTCTATGAGAAGCAACACTCATGAGTAAGGCATTCTTAAGCACTGAATTTATGTTACAAACTTGTGCTCCCATCTCCTTCAGTTTTTGGCTATAATATTCCACCTGAGCCTCCTGACTTTTAGCTCTCTATAAATAGCTTGTATTCAGTTTGACACTTAATAGCACTATGAAGTGCTTGGCTACACGGTGGATGAGGGGGAAACTGCATATAGCACTGGCCTGCTCCCATGGCACTGATGGTGAGGAGCAAACACTGCAGAGAAGAGCGCTGCATAAGGGAGACCTTGTCTGTTGATTTAACTCCATAACCCTATTTTAACCACTGTCAACAAGATACAAGGGTGGTTTCTATTTACACTGAGGCTCCTTTACTTTGCTCTGTCCACACCCTGAAGTGGCATAAACGTCTTCTAAGTGCCTTAAAGTAGGTCCTTAGTATAAATGAGAACCAAGCCTGTCGTCTGCAAAATGGCTGTGAAAACATTGCCTGCATCCATCCTATAGATGTCTGCGGGTTTTTGGAAGAACACCCATCCCAAGGCATGCCCATGCTATACATAGCCTCTGACGAGCTCTGCACGATGAGGGGCAGGCAGAAAGACAGGCAACAAGATGTTTCTCCCAGAATTGTGAGCAGAGAGAGCCTCTGCACCACCAGCATCCAACTGCACACCTTGGAATAAACTTTGAGGCAGCATTTAGCCCTAAACCAGAAGCACAACATGGGAAGCCAGGAGTGCCACGTCTCCTTCTTTCAACCTCTACCTTCTCTTGGATCCATGTGGTTTTTCTCTCCATTCTTACGTTCAGCCTTCCATCTTTTACAACTTCTTCATTAAACCATAGACCTGAACCCTACAGCCAACTGAATGAAAACACATATTTTTCCCTTGTACCTCTTCTGCTCCAAGTGCTCACTTACCTGGTTTGCACACCTGATGTTTGGAATGAGAACACAGTTGTCTGCTCTGTCATTCCCACATGGCACTCCCAGTCACACCACTGTTTGGTCGAAGAGCATAGGATTAAGCATGCTGTTCAAACAGGAGACAACAGTTAGCAAAATCAGAAAGAGCATCACAGTTCCGGGAGCCAACACAGAGTAAAATATCAGCCTTCAGCTTTGATTAATACATTGTTTTCCTCCAGAGGTCAATGAGAACCTAAATTTTGACCAAAAAAGAAGTATTATGGGGCTTTTTGTAGTACTAGCAATTGGGAATTGGAATAACAGTCATAATCAGCAGGATGCTCCCGGCAATCCAAGCATTATCATGAGTTTTAATACCAATTTCTGCTCACTTCCCCAGCATTTCCAGTAATAAGAGATATTCGCCACAGAGACAGTTGAGAAAGCAGGCAAAAACTGAGCATGAGCAAGTCCAAATGGGCAGTTTGCAATTGCAGATTATCTGTGCAACTTTCCATCTGCAGAAATCACCAGCCCAGCAGTGCTGACCATGTCAATCATTGGTTCAGCTCTAACTGCAGCAGGCCAGCCCTGGACTAATGAAAACACTGCTGTATTTTATGCTGATCTTATTTCATATGTAACAGAATGCATTTGTTTTCATGGCCCTCATGTCAGTCAGGACTCCCACCCATGGCTCAGCCTGCCTTTTTGTTCAGAAGCCATCTGGTGCTCATTGCTTGGAATCTGAGTTATAAACCTCCCTGTCATCCTATTCTTTCAACCAAGATAGTATTGAATGAGTATGAAACAACTTGGTTTGATTTGTGAGACTGCGGGTGTAGATGAGCTCAGAGAAAATTTCAAGAGGAAATTTTAAAAATCTATATATTTTTCCCTTAAAAAAAAAAGTACATTTATTAACAGCCTGATCAGTACTAAGAGAGTTCATCTCATTCATATGTTGCAGCATTACTTCATTAACCACTCTTATCCAACACTTTCATCTACTTCAGATCTTATATTACAGAGACTCAAAAGACAGACATGCATTTTCCTTTACTCCTAGGATGTGAAGGAAGGATACTTTTTATTCCTGATAGGGTAAAGATTTACTTTTAATGCCTGGGCACGAGAAATGTTTGTTTATTTGTCTGCGGAACAGCCTCTGAACATCTCAATCTAACACGGGCACTCCAAGTATTCCAACTCTGGTTCCCAAGAGCAATCCCAAATAGCTCAGGCTCAGTCTTCTCAATACAACCATTGATGACAAGGGTGGCATTCGTTCTGGGGAGGTTTTATTTCACAAATAATTCAGAAATAAAAAGAAAATGGGGGGAAGGGAGAGGGGAGGTAACAGGTATTTTACAATTCTGTATTTAGAAAAAAATATATATAGTTTATAAACAAACACACAGCCCCTCGAAAAACATGCAAAGGCACACAAAAAATTTACAAGAAACTTTTATACATAGGAAGTAGTAAAATACATCATTTTTCATAGAAAAAAAAAAAAGAAAGCAACTCTATGAACTGGCCCTAAATACGTAGACTGCACAACTGACCAAGTACACTATTGGAGGCTCTTCAACCATCTGTTGGCTGAATGACTGCCGATGACTTAAAATGAAGAAGTTAATGGAGCTAGCAGGCCTGAGTGCATGCTGGCAGCTGGGTTAGCTAGAACAACCTCACAGCATCAGCTGTGCCATGAGTTTAACCAGATGCTTCAGCACGGCCGCACCCAGGTGCTTCAAGTTGGCATGTGCTTACTAATCTGCTGAGCTAGAGTCTAAGGAGGAACGTGTCTGGAGATGTAAAGACCTGCTGTGTCTTTAAGCTGCATAGAAATATAGTAGGCTAAGAAATGTTTTGGTATTAGAAGTAAAATCAGTAAATATTTGGCTAAAAACTGGTACTGTCCCACCTATAGGTGAATAGTTAGCACACGTGATTACAAGTGATATATCATTACTGTCTTGGAGGACCTGATCGCACCTAATTCTGGTGGAGGTATGTTTAAATTAATAGCACCCAGGACCTCAAATAATATTTGCGTAGTAAAGTCACAATTTCTCTTTTGTACAACAAATATAAAAATAAACAGACAGACTTAAATTAAGACCAGTTTCTAAAAACCCAAACCAGTTGGCTGAAGATAAAAATACGCAACTTTAACTTGAATTAAGCATTTTAGGATATTTCTGTTGGAATGATAATTCCTACCTTTCTCCTTTTCCATCAGGTAGATACATCCCAAGCTATTTGGATTTGTATGTGCTCTACATTAATCCTCTAGGCTTTTCTCCAAGAGCCCTCACATTTATTTCCACCATTTTACAGCATACACAATTGTCACGGACAACATATTAGAGGTGGGATCCTACATTGGCTTTGAGGCATTTTATGTGCTCTTGCAATCTGCATGAAGTCAGTGGGAAGGAGGCCCCTGGACACCTAATGTCATCTCTTACACTTTCCACTTCAGTCATTGGCACTGTGGCTACCATTCGGCCTTTGATGGTCGTAGATTCATGCTGCAGCATTTAATGGGCTTGAGCTAGACCGCATACAGCACAATTAATCACAGTGGGCACGAACAGGGAAGCCTTATCTCACTGCCAAGATCTCAAATGCTTCCAATCAGCAGTTTTTCTATGATATGTTCCAGCTGTTTTTAACATCATTTTACCTACTGAGAAAATACAAGTATTACTTTTTCCTATCAAAAGCTGTACACCTTGGAAGACAATGCTATAGAAACAAAGGCGAAACAAAGTCATTTCTCTGTATCTCCCCAAAGGTAGGTTTGCTGTGCAGCATGTTTGGAGACAACACAAAGCAGTTCCAACTTCATATTTTACAAAAGATCAGCTTTCACAGAGAAAGAAACCCCAACAGAGAGACAAACTGAGTGATAAATGTAATTTCTTTGCTGATTTCACAGCATTTGCACAATTTAAGAAGTGCTTAATTTTTGGTCTGTGTTTTGAAACAGCTTGAAGACATGGCTTTTAGATCTTTCTAGATTAAACTGAACACAGCCTGAGCCTAAGAGTGACTAGGAGACATCTGCCAAGTAGCATGAAGTATTTCCCAATTTGTTATACAATATTACAATCAAGTTAGCATGCAGAGAGACTCTCTGTTTACAAGGACTGAAGAACTAAAGTTTATGTTGCCTTCTCATGAGCAATGAGGTTACTGGATTTTGTGTATCAAAAACAACCAGCCTTGTATTTACACCAAGCCTAAAATAAATTTCCTATCTGAAGCAAAGAATACTCTCTAGCCTTAAAGAGTAGCTCAGGCCAGGCTGTTTTCTTGGCTCTGAAATGCATCTGGATGCATGTTCAGACATCAGTAACAAAACATTATTTAATGTCACGAAAATACCTATGGGTTTTGCAAAACGCATCGTGGATGTTAAACGCTCAAGGGTACAGCATTTACACTGAAAGGTGGGGTCTATCATTGTCAAAAACAGTGTAAAAAACTCATCCATCCCAACTTATGTCATATCTTTAAAGTCTCAGAACTGCACACACAACAACAAAGAGCTTCACAAAGGTAAAGTGAACTTGCTTCCTACGGATGCAACCATTCCTAGCAAAAATAAGATTAACTTTATCTCTACTCTACTACTACAGATAAAACAACCAGCACTGCTGTATAAATATGCTGCATTTAACTGAAATTTTATTGTAAATGGCATGTTATATAATATGAGATGTGCCAGCACAGGAGCCCCAGTTCACTGACTTCTCATGGGTTACCAGACTTGCAAAGTACCTGCAAATGTTTGACCAGCAAACACTAAACCTGCTGTTGCGATTATGGGGTGGCCTCATTTTCTGCAGCAAGGGTCTCTGCCACCATCTCATGTCCCACTCCAGTGCCCAGAAATCCCCGACGTCTGGTCGACAGAAACATCCTCTCCCCCTCCATACAACTTGGCCAAGTGCAACGCCGCAGCAGCCAACATGGCGGCACCGATGCATCTCACCTCATTAGGAAAATACCAAATGCTCTCTTCTTTTGCACACGAATCATCAAACACACACAAATCTCAATCTACTCAATCGCAGCCCAACCTCTCCCCAGAAGATGCAGCTTTTAAAACAGTTTCTCAGAAGGCCCAGCGCTTGGACAGTCGCTCACTTCTGAGTCCGTATGTCATCATGTCCATTGGAGAAGACGCTTCACACTCCAAAAAAGGCATCCAGGGCCAGGTCGAGATCCCTATGGCTGCTGTACATTGAGCCACTGCAGTTCTGTGCAGCACACCTCTCTCTTAAATTGAAAGTAAGAACAGTTTATCATTGCTGAATGCCCCTAGAGAAAAAAAAAATGCAAAACAAAAAGATACAACGCTGAACGGTGCGATGAGATGCAAACAGCTGAGTCAGAACCTGGTGTCCATTTTTTTTTTTTTTTTTTTTTTTTTTTTTTCCTTTTCTTTTCTAATTCCCTGAAAGAGATTGGCAAGGAGGGTATGTTCAGAGCTGATGCCGTCAGAGGAGCCTTCCTGTCTCTGGAGATCAGCGGAGCGCTCTCCTGAAGAAACTTGCACCTTCCCTAGGAATTTACTGCTTCACAGCAAAAATTCGGAAAGCATTTCCATCTGAAGGACTCCTCAAGCTGAAAAAAGATAAAATAAAATAAAATGTACAGAATGTAGGCATGGTAGCTACAGGACCTGTGGGGCAAAAGACCTGCAGTCACCTCTGTATTTCTTTGAGGTACACTGATTCAGTCCCAGCAGGAGCTGCTGCAGGGCAGGAGAAAGACAAAGGGTGAGAAAGAAGAGGCAGAAATCTATCCGTTCACATCTGGTTTATGCTTTCAGCAAAAAACTACATTCAAATGCCCACAGAAGGGGCTGGGAAGCAAACGGCTCTCTCACAATGCTAGCTTTTATCTGGGGATCATTATGATCCCTGTGGTTTGTGCATAAATAGGAACCTGTTTCCCTAAAAGCAGTAGTCAATTAGGCTGGCAGGTTCCCAGGGCCATTCTGGCCCATCTCCAGGTGCCAGCAGAGGTGGGAGCAGAGAGGCAACCAATATGTATTTTCATTTTTCATCTTCAGAGTTGCCCCCAGTAGATTGAGCAAAGGGTTTTCTTGTGTTCCCAGCCCTGCTGTCCTGCACAATCCCAGCAGAAAGGTTTTGTCCTGTCTCCTGCAAAGTGCATGTTCCAACAAGGGTGAAGGCTCGGTAGATCTTCCCTTGTACAAAAGTAGATCTTGCCTAGTAGGCAACCCTATTCACTACCTGTTTGGACGCATTTCTTTACCAAAGCTTATGTCCAACATCCTGAAGCACCAAGTTCTCACCTTGATCTATGAATTGATTCCACCATCCTGTGGGTTTCACAGCACGGAGGTGCTCCTTATTGCTGACTGGAAATAACACTTTCCAAATCTTCATACTCATCCCTACTGCTAGAGCATCTTTGGTTTCCCTCACCTCCCAGATCAGCACCTGGTGCTCACATGATGTGTCACTGCTAGAGGGAGAGTCTATTCTTAGCTTTGCCAGGGCTTTTCGTGCAAGCAAGAAGCTCTCTGTTAGTATAAAAGATAAGCAAAAGAAGGACAAAGATGGAAGAATACTCATAGTAACAGTAGATTTTGTGATGTAAATGCAAGCTGAAAGCAAATCTGCCAGACTGCAGATCTGATGATCAAAATGCTGATCCTGGTAGCTAAGCTTTTATATTATGTCTGACGCTTTCCTGTCTTAGCTTTTCTGTTTTGGCTTTTCTTTCCTAAGACGCTCCACAGCATTCTGTGATATTCATTGTTAGAATAAAAACATCAAACTTGTTTGAATTGCTTACGGTTAATAAAAGAGGAACCACACAGAGCAAACAGAGCCATGCTAGTAGTGACCAAAACCCACAGCAGTGGTAAATGTTATGTCTACAAAGACAGGGAAATCAGCACCATCACACCAATATGTGAAAAAGTACATCACAAACTGAACCAGAAATAGAAAATTAGAAAGGACTGAAAGAGTTACGGTGGTATTGCTGTGATCTCTCTGGAGGTGCAGAGTTTTGGAGGCATTGATTTGCCATTTTTCACCCAAACACCATGGTTAGACCAGAATAAGTTATGAAAAATTACAAGGGTAGAAAATCCATCTTCAAAACCTTTCTGATCATCTGTGTAGGTGTTAATTTACTCATTCTTCTTTTGGCAAGAATTAAGGAAATTAATTAACAAGTAGAAACACGTCCCACAAACCAGAGTTCAATGGAAATTTCAGTAAGTCTTAAAGCATTACCCAGACTGAACGCTGCAGAAACACCCATGCCTATCTTTCAGATAAACAAGTTTGGGAACTTTCTTCTTTAGAATTTACCTCCTAAGCGTTGTCCAATGCTAACTGCTGGACTGATTACAAGAGTGAATCTTAATGACATATACATATGGCAAAATGTATTAACAGCGTTTCACCCCTAAATAAAAAATTGCTTAACAGTATTTCACACCCTTCACACTGATCTGAGAGCAGTCTTTCACTTGTGGGAGGTGAGAGCAGGACAACACGCTCTACTTGCTTGAAATATCTCGATATTCACAGTGACGCTGTTAAGCCGTGTTTCCACCCCACCAGCCTTGCTATCTGATATCTGCTGACTTTGACATAAAATTGAAGGTACAATCACGCAACTGAGAATAAGAGAAAAGTGCAAAGTAAAATGTCCCACCTCTCAGACTGGACTCCATTCTTTAAGGATCCGACGTAACTTTTCTTCTTTTCTACGGGCATCACTTCTACAAAACCACCTTCTTCTTCTGCAATGACTCCTGCGTGTACCGCACTTTTGCAGATACTGGAGCTCTGCAAAATACGCCAGCATTTTCATTTACAAAACATCCATGTTTTACATCTGGAGATTTACCTTCCTCATCAGCATCATGAATAAGAGAACAAAAAAAAAAGTGGAGCCAAAAAGCTATAAAACAACTCTCTCATTCTTAGGGATGGTCATGGACAAGATCTTGTGGGTACATCATAAGCCCAGGTCTCAAATGCAGAAGTGAAATGTCTGCAAGAAGATCCAGCAGCGCTGCAGAGGACAAACAGCTGTTCCTGCAGCAGAGCTGTGCCTGGGACACGGTCCAGGGCCAAAGCTGACCCAAGGGCAGATTTCCAGCCAGTGACTTTTTTGTCTGCACTGGAGAAACCACAGTGGTGAGACCTCTTTGCTATTGACCAGCCACCTTGGCAGAGTTTATTCACCAGGTCTCTGAAAAGCAGACATTCTTCCTGCATTAAGCTAAATGACCGCAAATTATCCAAGAGAGTTCACGTCCTTCTTTCTAGGAAAAACTGAATGGCTGCACCCACGGAGTGATGTAGGCTTTGGGTAGCTGGATAGCCCCATTAGTTGGGTAGCCCATTGTGCCATAGTTGGATAAACCATTCCCCCACTAGTTGGAGAGCCCATTGCTCCACAAGGCTACACGGAGCTCAGGGGGATGTTAGCACTTCTGAAAAGATTAAGATTTCTCCATCATACTATTCTCCTCGATGTGCAGAGTGAGAAGAGTAGGAGGAACACAAAACATGAACAGACGATGACTAAGTTCCCAAAGTATCCAGGAAGTAGAGCAAAAGCAGAAGAGGTTCAGGCATAGTATAAACTTGGCCACCAACTCTCTAAAGGATTTACATACAGCAAGCTGGAGCAACGACAAACAAAAATCAGCTTTGCACAGGGAACTGCAGCAGGTGAAAATCCCAACCCCATAAACTCCCTGATGGCTAAAAATCAAACTACCACAAAACCACAGTGCCAAGGGCGAACGTTCCCATCACTTATGTACAATACAGATCTTTCCTTCTTGCAGCCATATATGGCAGGTTTGCCTTGTCCCCTATATATTTATCACTTTGGATCGCCTATCTCCTGGCAGCTCCCTGAGTTTTGAGTGCCAGTTTGGTATTTTACTTCTATAAATGGGCAAGGGAGCAAGGGAACACTCTGTTTAGAAGATATGCTGCAAATTTGCCCAAGTATGCAGTGGGAAATCTGCAAATCTAAAATTGGCTCATAAAATTAAGCTGTCCTGAATCAATTTGCAACACTCTCCACTGGGAGACATCCTAAATGATGTACTTCTGTTTTTTCCAGGACTTGCTGTTCTGCTGCCTGCTCAAAGCTTTGACCAGAAGGCTTTTACTGCCTTCCCAAATCCTCCTCTTATCACTCTGTTGGACCGCTGCCCTTTTCCATCTCAGTCCAAGCTTTGCTTTGATGCATTGCACACAGAGCTTTTGGAAGATGAGTCATTACGAGAATAAAGGCCTTTCCCCTCAAACCCAGAAGTACAACCGCACAGACAACGCAATGACTTTCCATGGCGTGGCCCCTTTGCGTCTGCATCAGCACCATGCAGGTCCCTTGGGATGCTCTGAGAGCTTTTCGCGCTGAAGTGGACTCTGAAGCATACACCATAAAATGACAATGCTTCTTTCTAAGTGGGGCATTAGCAAGAGACTGAGACTGTGACTTCACCCATGATTTCCTCATTAGTGGGACTGGTTTAATCATTAAGTTCCTATCTCAAGAGGGTTGAGCCACCCAGCTTGGTTTGCATGGCTGATAAACGTCTCCTTTGTTATGTAAGTGATCAATCTTCCTCCAGCTAATTGCCACAGAGGTGTGGATAAAGGGCCTTATCTCAAGAGCAGAGAGCTGTTTTCCCTCCCAGATCCATAGGGCTCCTGGGCAGAGATGAGGAGATGTTGCACTCAAGAGTCAGACAGAATGACAAGTGACAGCGTCTTGCAGAAATTAAAAGCTCTTTTACAGCCCTGATAAAGCTCCCTAGGTGTTCACACAGCTCCAGCATCCCCCTAGAACTGGGTAGCTCTTCAGCACAGCCTCATGCTAATAGACACTTCTGTCTTTTTTTCCCCCATTTTTCCAGCTCAGAAACCTCACCATGAGGTTGACCATGCATGGTCATAGAATCATAGAATGGCTTGGGTTGGAAGGGAACTGAAAGATCATCCAGTTCTAACCCCTCTGCCATGGGCAGGGTTGCCAACCTCTAGATCAGGCACTGGATGCTAAGAGGCCAGAGAGCACCTGGAGGAGCACAGATCAGAGACAGTGCAAAACACTTCATTTTCTTTTAGATAACTCATTTAATTTGACTCAGCTGGAGCACAATTCCCTCAGGGCCATGAAGGTGCCACTCCAGATGTGCACATTCACGGCCCTGGAGGCAAGCACTTGTCCCACCCAGCTCACTGTCTGCTTCTATTATATCTCAGCCAGGGCTGGGGTTAATTCACAGCGTCCCCTCCTGGAGAGCATCCTGCACTGTCTGCACTCAGTGGCAAAAGGTTCTGCTCAAATTCCCCCTGCTTCTTTCTCTGGACAGCTTCCCAGCCTGAGCATTTATCAGTACCCATACCTCCCCCATTTTGCAATGTATCTTTCACACCACCCTCTAACTCCTCTTCTTTCTCCTATTCGCTTATTTTCTCTACTTTTCTACCAATCACTCATTCTCCTGAAATCCAAAGTCCTTTCCTCTTTACACCCACCGTACACTGTTAGCACAGGAGCCCAGAAAAAGGTTAATCAAGCCCTCTAAAGAGTGACCAAATAGTTTTTCCTTTCCTTTTTTTTTATCCTTTCCCAAATCATGGTCCATGACCCAGTTTATGAATCCCCAAGGGGACGGTAGGAAATGGAGCTTGGGCTTCATTGAAGGCCACTAATCCTTTTGCTTCAGTACAGATGAGGAAGAAATGCCTGAATGCTGGTCCTCACCTAAAACCCTGTCATTGCAGGCCCTGTTCAGGGGTAATATGAGGTAGTGAAAGAAAGAGAAAACTATTTCCCATTTCCTGCAGGCCAGAGCATGCAAGGAGGGGTAGGGCAGCAGCTGTACAATAGATTTCCATGTGAGCAAAATAGCTTGTGCAGCTTGAGTAAAATAAAAAAAAAAAACCACATGTAAAAATCACTTTCTCATCAGATTTCCCCTAATTATTATGTGATTCCCATAGGAGTGTGCACAGCTCCACGCTGACCCCACATTGGGTGTGTAGGAGCTCACTGGGACCCACGATCGTCCCCAAAGCACGCTCCTAAGGCCAGACACCAGCCTGGGAGAGCTGGTGTTTCCAAAGGCAATCTTCAACAGAAAAAATAAACGAGGCACCCACAGATGGAAAAATGTTGAAACCCAGTTTTTAGAGGCCTAATATTAAGAGATTTCAAGAAAATGACTCTCTGCCTAGTTTTAGCATCAAGTCTCTGCTCATCCCCATGATCAGAGTTTAGAAAAACAAACCAATAAAACCAACTTGCATGCTTTCTTTCCACTGCTCCGTGCTGTGTTCTGACTACTCAAAAACACTGTTCAGCTCCCAGAAAGAGGACGGGAGGGGGAAGATGGACTATTTTTGCCAACAACATAGCGTGGCTGTGTATGTAGGGTATATAATATAAGCCCTATGGTATTTATCTGTAGATCTCAAAACGCTTCAGCAAGACAAGACAAACGCTACCATCATTTCACATCCATCACTCCCCAGGCACAGAGTGGTTAAATGACTCATCAAATCCCAGAAGAAGTCATTGACAAACACTGGGAGGGAACCCCAAAGCTTTTATGGTGCCATTTCTTCCTTCATGCACACTGACCCTATGCCCACACTGCGATAACCATGATGAGTTTTGTTGCAGAGTTACCCCTCCTCAGACATCGCATTACACAGGGCCATCAAGGAAAGGAGCATACTCACATCTGCATAAATGTTTGTGCCAAACACCGGTGCCCAGTAGGATGGCTCGTCTTTACAGTGGGCTGGACAATAAATCCTAGAAAACAATTTATTCAGATTTATTCTCCATGTCGAGGCTCAACAGGAAAGCAAGCTGCATTCTTAGGAGATTTCAAGTGCCTGCATCTGGTCTGCAGGTGGCAACAGTGAATCTAATTATTGGCTCCCCTCAGATGACTTTTGGTAGTTAGCGTAGAGTTTCAAATAGAGGGCTTTAGAGCAGTAAAAGAGGGATTCATCTTCCATGGCATTTTCAAAGTGGAGTTCTTATAGTTCCCAGACCCTTCCTGACTCATCTGGCCAAAAAACCTCCATTCCCATTGGCTCTCAGATTGCGGATCTCAGCAGCCCTTCTCCCCCTACCACCTCTCCTTCTCCCAAGCAGGGCGGTTTGCAATGGAACAAAGACTTGCTCACGGCCACACGCTTACCTCGGGCAATGGGTCGCAGGCTTTTTGAACTGGCACAGCTCAGCTACTGTGGTGTAGCAATCCAGTGTCTGTGCTGTGGAAATAAATCCGAAGAGGTAAAATCACTAGGCCTAGTAGCTGGATCAAAATTACGATTCTTTGAAGGAGGAAGATTCACTCAAAAATATACAGAACCTGGGGACTTTTAAAAAGTGAAACTCTACAGTATTTGTTTATGTACTCATCATAAGAGATTTTCGTAATTATGATGGGTCACTCTTACTAACCAATTTCATATATATTTTGTGATTCATTAAGCCATTCCTTACACTTATTACATTAAGGTTTTTCTTTAATTATTTTTTTTCCCCCAGTTTTTATACAGTGTTCACACACCAGACTCGGGTTTTCTTATAAGGAAGGCTCATCTTCCATCACTTTACTATCAACAGCTCATCACATTGCAGCTGATGTTTGGATCTGACCATGATTCTTCACCAGGAGATGCTGTTGGAAATGGCCAGTTATCACCGTTTTCTGCACCTTCCTTCCTCTTAGACCCCCACAGAAAAATTAAATATGTAATGGTGGAATTGCCCATAATGGGTGATGGATCATCACCCCCCTGGGGTTTAGCTGTAGTATGGGGCCGTTTCACATGATCGCTTAAAATGAAAAAGAGAACTGTATGAATGATATCTTCAAGCATCTCATAAAACTCTAGCAACAATGGTTTCTTTTCAACTTGACGAACTCCATACTTACTTGTGACTTTGGAAACCATGAATGCATTGGAAGGTTTATTTTTCCTGCAAAAGAAGCAGGGAAAATAAAAGTATTAAAAATATGCTAAACAAATTTACTTGAACCACTGTGAATATATACGAGTAACAAAGACAACTGAACATTTGCTTGTATTGAAAGCAAATACAAAAACTTGTTCCCAAAGGTCATACCTGAAAGATTCCACACCGTTCCTGGTAGACTTCACAAAGGCTGGCGTCCTCCCCTTCCTTGTAATATCAACCAGTCCTCCCTTGTTGTCCAGGATGCCATAGTGAATTGCAGCCCGACATATGCTTGATGACTGAGAGGAGCACAGCAAATAATATACGAAATTAATCTCATTCACAGAGCAGCACTGACCAACCCTGTGCAAAACACTAAGAAACGGAACCACCAAAGTGCCAAATGGAAAATAAACTGATACAACCCTTTGGAATCTGGTTGTTAAATCTTACTCTCCCGACACAACCTTATTCTTTTCCTATTATTACTATTATTTAAGCACAGCTTGGTTGAATCACAAAATATTTTTAAGTAAAAAAACCATACACTTAGATATAATTTAGAAGAAAATGGCACTGGAAATTCACAACCAGTATGAAATGTTTCCAGTTCTCAACAGAACATTCAAACTCAAGATATTTCTGCTAAAACCACTTGCAGGAGGAGGATATCTGCAATCGCAGAAGTTGCAGGGCAAAAATATATCATGTAGTCACACACCAATGGCGAGAATGGGGAATGCAACCATGCTATGCACAAATAGCCTTTTATCTTCAATCTTCCTTTGCTCCAAAAGTAGTTTTGATGGGAAAACAGTGCTAGCTCAAGATCCAGCAAATCTTCCCAAAATATTTCATTGTTTTGGCTTTTGTAGTGTGAAGATTCTGTTCAGACTGACTACACTAAAAAAAAGACCCTTATAAGAGCTGCCTAGTGATCCCTATCCATCACTTCCCATGGGTTTTATTGTACATTAAGGTCATTTATGACAGAATCAAGACTGGAATTGCTTTGCCTTTCCAGACTGCTTCTTTTTTCATCACTAAGATGAGGAAAATACAGATAGTCTTTATTAACACCCAATTATAGCACCACGACTGGAGAATACAAAAAGCCAAATTACACTAAAATCATTGGCATTTCCCATTTCTGTTATTACCACTAACTTCCCACAAATTACATCTATAATCTTTTAAAAAGTACTTACACTCTCATAATAAAATGTTCCAAAGATCTTTCCCTTACTGTACAAGCAGCCAGCTGGGCACAGATACCTAGGGAAGATATATATCTTTGAGGGTGGCAAGAAAACAATTCAAGAAAAACAGACTCTGACTCTATTTCATTTAATAGTCATTCCATTCATTTCACGTAACTCTTCCATTTAAAAACAAGATTGCAAAATAACTACTTTTTAGAACATTTTCTCCACCCTCCTTAAAAAACCCGACCAATATTTAGATTCTGTGGATTTGGTTTTTCTCCAAGTGATAAACTGTCCCATTCTTTGCAGAAACCTTAACCAGAAGTTCTCGACTGCCTGGGAGGGGACGAGCCATGAATTATTGGTCTGGCTTGGACAGCAGTGAAACGCACAAGAAAGGTTCAGAAGTGACTCTGTCAACATTTATTAAATGATTTTGGACACCTGGAACTGTGGGTCGTGATGGCTGCACAAAAAACTGAGTCACTTTGCAGTTAGGCTTGGCAGAGGGCTTTATATTGAGAAAAATTAAGGCTTTTTTCAAAGAGATCTATTTAGTTACAAAAATAAATATAGTATAGGCCATGTCTTGTTTGCAAGGACCTCAACATTTTTAACCCACTTTTCCCTGCGCTGCTCCAAGAGGTATCAATAAAACATTACCTGTTGCATGTTGAGCCTCTGCATTTGTCTCTCATCTTGGTCTCACAGGTAATGACTTGTGCTGGGGAAAAAGAACCAACAAAAATTTAAATTAAAAACAAACAAACAACAAAAAAAAAACAATCAAACAAAGTACAAGCTAGAAACAGTATGTTGTAAGAGGAAGGAGACCACCACATCCTGCTTTGGGCACCATGCACCTTGCCCAGAGGTCTTTGGTGCAGTGAGGTTAAATCTTAGCGCAGACCAAGCAGCCTGGAGCTGTTGGTGCCTCTTGATCTATTCACCCAAGACAGGTGTTTTTGGGAGCATTAACAGCAAAGAAATATTTGACAGCCAAAGGCTTTGATTTACATCCTGAAGTCTGCAGACAGTACTTCTCTTTCTCCATTTAATTACAGACTCCTGAGATGCTGGTGGATAAACTTGAAAAGGATGCATTTGCTTGTCTCACCTTGTTTTCAGAATGACTGGTTCAATGAACTGAACACGACTAAGTACTACCAACAGCACATATCACTTCAGAAATCATAGAATGGCTTGGGTTGGAAGGCGCCTCAAAGATCATCTGGTTCCAACCCCTGCCACAAAAAGTCTTTACAAGCAAGAAATGGAAAGGAAACCAACTAAAATCCCCAGAAATGTGCGAAAAGGGTAAATGCTGAACATAAATCATTTTAAATGGGGAATGAAACCAATGCCTCTTAGATCGACTACTCATATGCAGACTTTTGGTTCATCAATACTTCCTTTAAATGCTCCATCCCTGAAGGTGTTCAGGGCCGGGTTGGATGGGTCTATGTGCAATCTGAGGTGTCTGATTTAGTGGTTGGCTACCCAGCCCGTTGTCAGGGGTCGGAGTTGGACGGTCTTTGAGGTCCCTTCCAACCCAACCATTCTGCGGTTCTGGGATCCTTCAAGAACAGATGGGTATTGCACATTGATGTGCAGGTGGCTTTTCAAAGTTTTGCTGCTTACTTCGGAAAGAACAAAAGCAAGAGGCTGTCTTACTCATGTAGGAGTTGGAGGTGGTTTTCTTGGGCTTGATGGTTTTGCTGGGCTCATTCTCTGGAGGATGGAACCACACAGGCTTGTGCTCTGTGAGCTGTGGGGTCTCCACTTCGTTGGTCTCGTCCGTCTCGGTGATGTAGGGGTCTTCGTAACGATAATCTTGTTAGAAAGGAGAAATTATTAAAAATAATTGCAGTGTTCACATCAAGTGGGAAATCAGATTTCTCTATCAGAATGGTGCTTCAGCCAGTCCTCCAGTGAAGCACAGCTCCTGCTCCTGCGTGACCCTTGCCAAGTCCCAGTTCAGTTGTCCATGGTCCCTCCATCCCTCTGAGCCCCCACGCCCCCATAGTGCCCCCATCCTTCACAGCCTCCTCCTGCATAAACAACCGCCTGCTGTTGCAGCCCAGCAGAAGGATTTGGGAAATGAAGCCACTTGGCCATTCCTCTGCAAAAACTTAAACTGCTTTCATCCTCAGCAGTGAGGAAGGGGATGATGCAAAGAAATGGATGATGAGAAGCTCCCAACATAGCTCTGATGTGACCCATGCACTTCCCAGGAACCCTGAGGGCTTCCCCCAGCCCCAGGTAGTAAGAGATCAATGCAGCTAAATAACCCTCTGCTTTGGGCAAGCCTCCAGGGAGCTTCCTGCTTCTAAAATCCCAGCTATTCATGAAGCAAAACACATGGCAAGGAAAAAAAAAGCCCTTGATGCATGACCCCAGAAAATCCCGCGTGCTCTGAGAGCAGCTCTGCTTCACTGGAGATTTCCCAGCAGCAATAATATTTTTCACTCCGTGTCTATCGACCGCTATTCCGACAGAGCTCCTCCTCTCCTACCAGAGACACGAATCGCTGTGTTTGATTTGCAGCCGTGAAAACCAAAGTGAGAAAAAAAAGTAGAAAAAAAAAAAAAGAAGAGGGAATCGCTCGTCCCTGGCCAGGATCTGCCCACCCACGTCGCCTCCAGTAAGCGCTGGAGGAACATTCCCTTCCCAAACAAACCCTGTGAGGATGGGAGTGCTTCTGCCCGCAGCCTGCCAGCCCCAAGCCCTGCCCCAGCTCCCAGCCAAACCCATGCAGCTCTTCCATCCTGCAATCGCCCACATTTTCACATTGAATCCTGGCAAATCAGAGCCTTTCAGCTGGTGATTTACCATTACACCACGATGCCTAGTTATTGAGGGTGGGTAATTAAAAGCCACGACTGCTCCTAATGAAACGTTTCCAGGTGAAAGCTGGCTCCTGCACCCTGACCCCCAGCCCCACGTACCTTTGTAGCAGAGGTTGTTCTGGCAGCCCCCCCCGTAGCTGGGGGGACACTCAGAGCAGGGGCGGCCATTCTTGTATGGGGCTTCTCCGATCCAGTTGCCTCTGCAAGCACAGGAGCAATGCGTGCCCATCAGATAGCCCTCCAAGCCCCACATTCTTCAGCCACTGGCACTAAGGGTGTGGGGAAAATGGGTGTTTCTGCTCTCCATGCACAGGTAAGTGTGGAAAAGACAGCTTGTCCCCTTTTTCATCCAACATTTGCTTTCAGCAATCCTGTCCATCCAAGTTACCAATCTCCCATCATTATCTGCAGCCCCCATGCAGTAGCACAGGCCAGGCAGGAGCACAGCTCTTGCCATTGAGGAGCTGCTCCATTTTCCATCTGGAACCATCCCCAAGAGCAAGGTGCAGAAATCCACACCTCTCCCCTGCACAACTGCACAATCTGAGAAGCAGAGCAGCGCTGCACCTTCCTCTTTGCCCAGTCCTGCAAACAATTTTGCTTCTGAGGCTGCAGAAACATCATCCCAGTCTGGAGCAACAGAGCAAAGAGCAACCAAATAGCCTAGCAAAGCCTCATAAGGAAAACAGTCTTCCTCATTTCACTTTCAAGATGATGATTTTAGGAGTTTCCTTAAACAAATAGTGTGAAATATCACCTTTACATTAAACTCCACTGTGAATACTGTGATTCAGTAAGCAGATGTAGCTCAGCAGATTACTGCGCTTTCTCAAGGAAGTACCCAATAAGCAAAGCCCTCCTTGGCCCTCTCTGTTGCAAGCATTAGGGGCTGAGGAGGTTAATGGAGCTGGAGCTGAGTCTGTGGCTACGAACCCTTTGGTTATTGCTCTTTCAGCCGTCTCCACCTATAAGGCTAGATGAGGACAATGCACACAGATGCCAGAGAGAAGAGATTAAGCAGAAACGGCAGAAAGAGAGTATTTTTCCATCCAGCAGGATGGTGTGCAGAGCAGCCCAGTCTGCAATGGGAATTCTGCAGGAGACAATGGGATTCCATGTGAGGAGCAGGTTGCTAAATCCCACCAAACTGCCCATGAGCATCGGTAGCCAACGTGGGGAGGGGATTTCAGCAACACACCCACAGGCATTGCCTGGCTTGTGCTGTGAGCTCTGGTTTTGGCTGCCAGCCCTCTACTCGCACACCTTTTATCTCATCATCATTCTGCCCTATGACTTCCAGTGGCTCTGAGCCACACACAGCGATTTCCCTATTTCTTTTTCTTTTTTTGGTAAGTTTTGAACTGTAAGCAATCCTACTATTTCTTCTGCAGCTGGGGCACAGAGGCTGCTGCTGGAAGGGCGGGCAGCAGTGTTAATCAGCCCCATCCCTTCCAGCTGCTGAGCCTCGCCTGGCAGCACGCTCCACTCCAACCTCGCCATCTCCTGCTCTCCTTGCCATGGCAGCAACATCAAAGCTCCAGCCTGGCCCCGGCCCCTCCTTCGCTTTTCCAGGCAATGCTCAGCAGTGTTGAACCAGCTCCGTGCTGCAGTCTAAAGTAAAAATTTAAAGCCACAACCGCCAGTCTAGACTGCCTGAAATCTCTTCCCCAGATCCCGGGCTAGTTAAGTAACCTGCCAGCACAGGGTCTGGGAAAGCAGCAGGGCCCAGCCCATCCGCCTTACTTGGGTGAGTAGTTGCAGACCAGGTAGACAGCATTCTCCCAGATCTCTCCCCAGACATTCATCTGCTTGCAGACGTTCACGGCACAGCCGATCTTGTTTGTTGTGGCCCAGACTATCTGCAAGGACAATGCGCTTATTGAGAACGAGCAAGCCACGGGCGCGTGTTGCAGTGACACAGGATGCAGAGGGGATGTGGAGTATGGATACAAATACATCTCTTTTACCTGGGTGTAATGCGTGCACATGGGGCCTGTGCATTTGTCTGGGCACCACGGGTTGCACTCATGTGGGTACGGGTATGAGTAATCCTTGACTTCATCATACCAGGATTGGACGTGGAAAGCAGGAGAGCGATACCTGGAGGAGCAAAATGCAGGCATGGCTGAGAACACCCACCTCTCAATTTTCCACCAGCCCTTCTGTCATCCAACAGCACTTGTGCACTCCTGGCTTACTGCAATGCAGCATCTCAGTTTTTAACACAAGCTTTGTGAATTTTATATTACGGTTTCTTAAGGCAAGTTTGTCTCATTGAGAAGGTGTTGCTTAAAAAAAACTCAGTAACCCGGCCTAAAGGTCAGAAAAAAATCACACTGAAAATGTTAAAGATGATTTCTTCCCCGAAATTCACAGCTCGGTCTGACTTTCTGTATTATTTATAGGTTTGACATGTCCTTCAAACACCGCTGACCTGAGTTGTCCTCCTGCCTTTTCCACCCAACTGCATAAAACTTCTCGCTTGGCAGAAAGCTGTGTTTTGAAAGTAAACAGAAGTGAAGGTTTGCCAAGCAGCTTCACCTGAAAGCCACCATGTACCGACTTCACCACCAGGCCATTTGCTAAATCTGGATGTCCATTAGCAGCTCCTACTGTAAGGCCTTTGACAGGAAGCAAGATTTTCTCACTCCCATCAAACCAAGGGGTAGTGCAGAGCACTTGGGGCACTGCATGTGCTCCCCACCTTATTGCAGCTATTTCTCTATGCAGCAAGCTCCTGCATGTGCTGCATGTACTCAGTGCAAACTATGCACAATGCTTTGCAATCTGAGGCAGCACTGGTGTTGCTTGTGCTGTTCGGGGGAATGTGAACAGTGTTAAAATTATCCGGAGAAATGTGTTGGCATTTTGCATGCTATGTACACAGTGAGCAAGCAGAACAATCTGCAAATTCTGTCTCAAAGGAGAAGAGCATTTCAAACACTTTTTATTGCTTTCATCAGCTCACATGAAGCAGGCAGCCAGCAATACAAATGATATCATTACCAAGTGTAGTTTGCTCTTCCAGCCAACTCTTCATTAAAAATCGTTCATTAGAGGTATTTTAAAAACATGGATCTCATGATGTCATTAAGCGAATACTTTCCGAATTCTATTTTACAAAAGAGGAAATTGAGGCAATCAAGTTATGGCCCGTTCCTGAAAGCACTGAGATAAATCTGATTCCTTTTTCCTCCCAGTGATTGCAGTGGGAGCAAGATTGGATCTACCACCATCAATAACCCATGGCCATCTCGAGTGTTTGTAGGACAGCCAAGAACAGCCTGATCTTTTGGTTTTGTTTCCAATGGATTAACCACTCAACTTTCCAATCATTATTTAATTCTGCCAACACAAACGAGCCTGATTTTTTCATATCAGGCCAATTTCACACCAGCAAATTTCCATTACTTTCAACCAAGTTGTACCCGATTTACAATAGCATAACTTGCTGATCCATTAAAGTTTCCATGCACATACGAAATGTTTGCTTTACAAAGTAGGCTTAGCCTATAAAGACTTAATGACAGGGGTGTAACAATAAGCAAATTTCACCATAGGATGAAGAAGCAAATCCCTTTGGAAGTCTTAACTTCATCTTTCCCAGCTGGATTAACAAGTCTAAATTGAAAACCTTCCCCAGGAAGATGAAAAAAATAAAGAAATGTGCAAAGTAGTTTCAATAAAGACAGATTAAGAGCTGAACAAATATTTGTGGGAAATACAGCAAGAGAAAAATCGAAAGATTCAGATGAGTTCTCAACCAGCAGCAGTGGCTATTAGTGAGGAGCTTCCCAGCTCTTACCTGCCCCAGTGAACTGCCAGGTTCTGTCCGATGGATCTGATGAGGGCACTGGGCCCATGGTCCCAGATGCACTGCTGAGCCCAGGCGTGGGCTGATCTTTCCAGCTCATCATCCCAGGTCTACAGGAAGAGGGGAGGGAAAAGAACAGGTCAGTTCATCCTCTTAAGCTTGTTAGGCTGAGAGAGTCAACCAGCAGCAGTGACTGGAGAAAGTGAGACTGAAGTACAGCTCACCCCTGGTGCCCAGCCTTGTGATGTCAGCAAGTTTCGATGATGTACTCATACCTAAGAACATGTTTCTAAAGAGATCTCCCTGCCACAAAAGCACAGGGCTCTACAGGGCCTCTTACTTTTCCTCCTTGATGACATGCTCCTTAGGAAGTACTCTGCATAAGTCAACTTAACAAATAGCTCTGGCAAGACCTCAAGAACTCATCTAGACAACCCACCCTAAAATACAGCAAGACATTCTTGGCACACAGTTTTCTAACCCAGTCAAAAAATATACAAATAAATAACCAGACATTCTAGTGTTTTCCTCATGGCACCTATATTTGACATCTGCAAGATTTACAACACAAAGTAAGTGACTCAGTGTATGATTTTCCCTCTGTTGTCCATAACATCGGGACATTTCCCTGCTCTCCCACCCTCTGGGACTCCAACAGTGAATTTGCTCCTGCTCCCCACTATGGGCACAGCCCTCGCCCCTAAGCAAGGGAAGAGCACATAGCTGCTGTGCCAGTACGGGACTGAGCCTCTTGCTCCTATCTCCTCCTCCCCAAGTAACTGTTGAGCCAACCGATGGACACAGCCAAACTCAGAGGTGGCAAAATCCCAAAACTTCTAAGCCAGGACCCTCATTAAAGCCGGCATCAGGTTGGAAGTGACAAATCCCATTGAAGCTCCCACTGAGGAAAAGGCCTCAGACGTCACTGAGTATCACCCAGTTACATGCCAAATGAGAGCTCAGATGCTATCCAACAGCAAATACGAAAGCTGTCTCCCTTGGCTTCACTATCCAGGAGTGCATTTGTTTTAAAGTCCAGACTTTCTGGATCCGGTAGACAATGCTCTGAATTCATTGTGTGATCTCTGACAGCTGCTCTATTCAAAGCGGTCCTAGGAGGATAATTCGTTGGGATTAAAATATTACTGCACATTCCTACAAATAAAACCAAAGAGAAGAGAGACCATTCAGCTCCAGGGCCAGATTACAACCCCTTCGGATGCTGCAACCAGCTGATCCTTCCTATTCCTACCTCCTGCATAAGAAAAGCAACTTCTCATCTCAGCCATATTAAAGGAGCTATCAGAAACCACTCAGAAGGCATTTAGGCTCTCTAACATTTGAAAAATATTGAGTGTTTATACCAAGCAAGCATCGTGCACAGTCTCGAGCAGTTCCAACTGGGATGGGGAACGATAGGAAATTATATGTCTCCTGGAGCTTGGTGTGTCTACACCATCTTCATGAGGTAAAGATGAGCTCACTGAACAAAGCTAACAGCCCAGACCTCTGAGAAGAGCTTATCATTAAACCTCCTCAGCAAACTGAATTCCAGCAACATCCAGAGCTGCTCTGAGCTCAGCAGCTTGGCTTTGAACTGAGCAGTGGCCAAGCAAATTCTGCAAAACCCCGTGTGGACGCAACTCCAACAGCGGGAATGAAACCATTTTCCATCTCAGCCCTCCAACTCCTTGAAGGTGTATGGGTTCCGACCCACCGCATCCACATTTCCAAACCTCTGTTCGGAGCAGACTATTGCAATTGTGCCCAGACACACAGCCTTTTGTGGTCTCCCACTTTGTGCAACAGGCAATGGCCGGCCACAGTCCGCCCTCCCATCCAACACACAAGCCACAGAAACTCTCCCAAGACGTTACACGCTGCTGGGACTTCAGACTTTCTAGCAGAGCACTCTTCCCTGCAGCCTCAAAGGTGGAGGCATTCCAAGTCTCCTAATTTAATGCAGAGACGTTATGAGCAATAGGCTATTAAATGGAAATTGATGTGAACATATGTTACATCTTCCTTTGATGCCTATGGATAGAATAAATGAGGTTGGACAAAAGACACTCAAAAGGCAATCGGGAGCAAGCTACGTTTTTGCATGGCTTTGTGCTTGGTGAGTAGAGAAGCTCATTTCTGCAGGCGTCAGATTACAAAGCCATCCCATTTAAATTAGAGCTGTTATTTGCTTATTTCTTCCCAGACGTGAATGCGGTCAGGAGCCTGGAATAATTTCAGAGCAATAAACATTAAAAAAAAAAAAAATTAAAAAAAAGAGATTTCAGACTTTCCCAGCCACGCTTGGAAGAATTCTTTATGCCAATATTCAAAGCAGTATCTATGAAGATCTATGAAGACTACCAAAGCCAGAGGAGCGGTGTGTTCTACACTCAGTTTCTTAAACCCTTTCACAACAGCCTGGCAAAGCAGCTTCTTGCTCTATGGGGGACAACACACGGCATGAAATTAGCCTAAGTGTCAGGCTAAGTAAGACTGCATTCAAATTCTCCCCTTTTCCGTTGAGGCTTTCTGCTATCAGACCACTCTGATCACAAGAAGCAGCTCCCTTCTTTTGGAGACACCCACCCAGCCCATTGCACTGACTTCTCAAGCTTTGGTTTCTAAGAGCCTGTCGGTACACAAGGTTCCTAGTGATTTTTTACATGGACTCTCCTTCTTACTCCTGCAGATCTGAAGCTGACTTTCAAAATCTGGTATGCACCATACTTGTAAAATATATACATTGCATCCATATCTTATAATGCAATAATTCTATAACGCAATTAAAAGCCTCTACCCTACTGGTAAGAGGAAGAACGGATACCTTATACACAAAGAACTCTATTTCTTCCAGCAGTCTGTACTGACAACAATTTTGTTTTAACCATCTGTCTTTGGGCCTCCGCAAGAGGAAAGATTTCTGCCTTTCATCACTGCTGAAAGCCATCTGAAAAGGTCAGGGTGTCTTAGGAACTGTTGTGTTCTTTCTACACCGGGTTCATTAACAAGGAGTTTGCTATGGTCTTGGCTCCTGCCCACCACTCTTACATGCTCCAAAGCCACAATGGAAGTGTTGCTCATAGAGCTGCAGTAGGGTTTGAGCAGCTACACTGGGAAGATAAACACTGCTCACGCCTAGCCTATTACAAAGTGTGTATTTCAGTTTCCACCAACTCTGAATATATGTGCTGGCTTTTAATTAATTATACAAACCTAGCAGCAAAACTATTTCTTTCTCCACTCCTTCCCTCCACCTTACCTTTATCCTCTCTATGCATATGCAGTAACTCTTTTGATCCTTGGGTAAGTCATGGGACTTTCTTTCTTACTAATAGCCTCCTCTCACTGAAGCTCACACAGTAGTAGATAATATATGTCTTGTTCCTGGTTTGTATTAGCTCCCTTTGTCTCTTAAATGCATCAGAGACAGAACTGGGACATTCACAAAGCAGCGTTTGGGGGCTGATGGCCAGGAACATGTTCTACCTCGTTATCCACAAATTAGTGCAGCACGTCGGCTGTGACGCTCCACGCTGGCTCCGAAGGGAAAGAGAAAAGTTTATATACGGTGCTAAAGACAGACCGTCCTCTTAAACAAGTCCAAATGAGAAATGTCCTACGCAGAACAAAGGATTAAAGTGAAATTCACGTTCAGAATACACACTGCATTTCCAAGTAACGTTGGGTAAACACGACAACATGAAAGACTGATTATAGCCTTTCCAAGGAGCACCGTCGTATACTCAGCTTCTTTCTTCACAGTATATAGGGCCCTTTCATTTGCCCTCAATCAGCCACAAAGCCACTAGAAAAGCACACTGAGCAAAGACAAACATAAAAGCGCGACCGCGCTGTGAGCGTAAATAGCAGTGGGCCAGTGGGCAGTCCACAACTGCAGCCCTCTCAGATCCTCAGAGCCAACCAAAACACGCTTGGCTTTCTCATGCCTCGTGTTTACTCTCTGGAAATTAATCAAATCACCTCTTCTCTGGCAGCATCCTTCTGGCTGCCTGCTGGAGGATGGGCGCCCGCTGAGGAGGAGAGGCACAAGGCAGCGGTTCTTAGAAAGACATGTGATTTCTGACATGGGATGGAGCACCAGTGATGCGACCACTCAGGGGAAGCCACTGTAGAACAATCGTCCTTCCCTACTGCCCTCTGCTCGCTCTTCTCTTTTCCTTTTCCCTACAGTCACTACAGGGAGAATTTTCCATTTGCAGTATTCATTTCAGCTCAGCTGGCAAGCGACTTCACATTACGAGTGCTATTCCTTCTACCCTTTTAAACACGGTCTTAACAAATCATTACTCATCCGATCTGTCAGCAGGAGCACATGGCTGAAGTCAGGCTAGCTTCGGTCATAACTATATTTGCACACTGGGAGAAGGCGCACACACAAAAAAAATTATTTGCCTACATCATTTTCTGGCCCCACAGTATTTGGAGGGCTTGTCTAAAATAGCTCAAAGTAGGGTCTCTGGCATCAGGTTAGAAAAAGCTATTCATCTGAATTGTTGACGGTAAAGGCATGTTTCATACCGATACTTCTAAGCTCTCCCTCTGAAGTGGGAGAATCCATTGACCAAACTTTTATTTTGGCTTCTTGAGCTACAGAAAGCCAATAGCGCTGACCCATCCACCTCTCAGCTCCACAGAGCCGTGCCAGCAACTTCCAGGGACTGAGCTCTGCAGATGGAGCCACATAGTAATTACATAAAGGAACTATCAGAGGGATTGGGTTGGTAGTGACCTCAAAGTTCACATCCCACATCAGATCCCCAACAGTGTCATGGACTTGCCATCCCGGAACACCAGTCACAACGATATGAAAGCTCTAACAGGGAAAACACGGGTTAAACAGCAGGGAAAAATTCATGCTTTTATGACATTAAGGTAATGGAAGAACCTGCTGAGGCAAGCTGTGGAATTGCCATCACTGGAGATGTGTCCAGGGCTGGGCCAGACTTTAGTTTATGAATAATGGAACCAGTCCTGAAACTATGCAGCGGATGGACGAGATGACCCTATTGCTGCCCGTTCCAAGCAAAACAACCCAATGATCTAAAGCATCGCTCACTCTGGAATGAAGCAGCACCAGGAAACCTCTCGAGAAAAGCTAACTTCAAGAGGAAATTCTGCATCTTTTGCACTATGACGAAAAAAAAAGTTGAAATAAAGCTAGGCATCATAAGCTGTACTCACCATGTATTCCATATTGGAGGCTGATGGATACACTTGACCTCTTAATTTATTGTGGAGCATCAATATCTCCTGTCGGTCTGAAAACAAAATGGCTCTCTTGGATCTGGAGTGAGCTTCCCCATCTTGATATTTGCTCAAAATGCTCTCCAGTTGACTCGAGTTGGGCAAGATAAAGCAGTGGGCTGCATTTGCCAGGAGCAGGACACATCCAAGAGGCAGGATCCAAGGCAGGGCAGGATCCATGGCTCCTCTACAGTGGGCAAAAGTAGAATGAAGGCAGCAGAAGGGTTTCCTTTCAGGGTCTCTGGTGGCTCAGCTCAGATCTGGATGTGGGAGAGAAACAGGCAGTGAGAACAGAAGCTCTTGGTATGATGCCCACTGAGGTAGCCACACAACACAGATTTTTGCTTGAAAAAGATGCATAAAGCGTTATCGTTTTGCTCAAGGGCCAGTAGACCTGAGCACCAGCAGGGGTGATGGGAATTCAGTTTATCTCCCCAGTGGCGCTGGGTTGGGAGCACTGCTTGGGAAGCACTCAGGCACAGTGCTGGGTGCTCATCCACCAAAGGCACTAGGGTGCACCCAGCAAAGCCCAGAATAACCCGATCTGTGGCCTTCTGCAGACGCAAAAAGATGTTTGAAGCTATTTCCCCCGAGAGCAGTTATTAAAGAGGAGAACAGATCCGAATAAAAGGGAAAGTATAATTCCCAGCGAGGCGGATCGCCGAGGTCAGAGAGCAGCGGGAGCTATTTGGAGGCCCTGCTCTGCCAATAGACTGCAGCCGAGCAGCTGCCAGACTCCGCGCAAGCGGCTGCTTATGTGAAATGTCATCCTAACGCCGAACGCTCACAGTTCCTGCTGGCAAATGACGCACCGGGGTGCTCGCTGACGCTGCCGCAGTGCGTTACGGCAGGCGGGAGCATGGCCAGAGGGTGAGTTATGATGAGGAGGAAAGCAGACGGAGCACCCAGCCTCTCCTGAGCAGGAGATTAGGCGTTCCTAGAGCTGACCTGCTCAGTTTGATGGCTGTGTTTCATCCCCATCCCCTTCTGGCAAGATGTTGGATCCGTGAGGCTCCACCTGCCATTTCCCAATAGTTCCTCCCTTCCTCTCCCTCCCTCCCCACATTCTGTCCAATGAACCTTGTGCAGCTCGGCTGGCTTTATTCAGATCGCAGGCAGTTCAGGGAAGGGAGCATGGGCTGCTGTATGGCTCTGCGGCCTCTTTAGGAGGGGATCTAAGAGCCTCCAGAACAAAGTTAGAATCATGGAATCATTAGGCTGGAAAAGACCTCTAAGATCAGGTAGTCCAACCCCAACCCATCCCTACCGTGCCCACTAACTACATCTCTTAGTGCCACATCTCCACACTGAACACCTCCAGGGATGATGATGCACCGCTTCTCTGGGCAGTCTGTGCCAATCCTCACTCCTCTAAGAATAAATTTTTCCAAATATCCAAACCTTATTGTCCACAAGAGGCAATAGGTACCCACGCAGACAGTGAGAGCACAGCGTCCCTCTCCTTCAGGCTAAAGTTTGGAAGAAAGCTTCCCCATCTCTGCCCTTCACATCAGGATTTGGTTTTGATAACACTGTTACAAATATGCTGAGACCATACCCAGATCATCAGGATCTATCAGAAAAGCTGCAGCCCGGTGCCATGGGGTTGGACACAGTTCCAAATCCCCTCTTCCCCAGAACCAAGAGCATCCACGAAGCAGAGCAGCCAACACAGAGGTGCTTTGCTCAGATGGAAAAACTCTATAGCCATCAAGAAGCCCTGAAAATATGCAGGACATCTACATAAAAGAGCAGAAGTCCCTGTTCAGGGCTTTGGACTGTAATAAGGCAGAATGAAAACCAGCTGCTGTCAGCCTGCCTGCAGGCAGAGCATTAAGCCCTTGCCTTGATAGAACAATGTAGGAATATATTTACTAAGTTTAGGTAACAGCTGCTCACTGTTTCCTGCAGAGCGAGCCCAACACATGCTCCTTGTCCCCAGGCACATCTAAAGGCTGGGACGTTTGGTGGCCTGGGGGCAACCCCGGCTTTAAACTCATTCCTATCCCAGCCTTGAGTGCTGCCTTCCCCCAGCTTTCTAACAGCGGGGCAGCAGAGCCGTCGCTTTGCTAGACTGTCTGACCCAAATCCCAGCAACAGTTCCTACTTTGAGGCACTTCCCTGAGAGTTTAAAAATAGATGCTCTGCCACCACCGTTTACAATGCAGCCATTTAGCACCGGCGATTTTCCCCACAGCCTGCCCTGTAGGTAGAGCAGGAGGGAACAGACAGCCAACATACGCTGCCGTCGTAGCCCTTCATTTGGCCGGGTGCCCTCGGCTAAACAGGAGCCCGTACCCACCACCCATCTAAGGTGAACACTGAACTTACAGAAAGGGCAGCCTGGAAAGCCAGCTGCTGCCCCATTGCAGAGCTCCAGGGCTGAGCCAACACGGCTGGGTTTGACCGGAGCTCTGCAACAAATGGTGCCTTATTCCTGGTGATGTTCTTCTCTGTATCTTGCTTTGCACCTCCCTAAAATTGAGCAGTGTTATTCACTTTGGGTGTTCAAGCCAATTCCCATGCTTTGGCTGCAGGTGAGGAGCAGGGAACATCCAAGGGAAGGGTGAGGTGATGGGAGCAAAGATAATCATGGAATAATAAAGGTTTGAAAAGACCCCTAAGATCCCCATGTCCAATCCCAACCCATCCCACCATGACCACGTCTCCCATTGCCACATCTCCATGGTTCTGAAACACCCCAGAGACGGTGACTCCACCACTCCCTGGGTAGCCTGTGCCAATGCCCAACCACTCTTCTGGAAAATATATTTTTCCTAATATCCAACCTGAAAGAGCCCCCATGCCAAAGGTTAACTGAAAGCAGCAGAGAGATGCTCACATTTCAGCTCTCATTGAGTTCAGATGTCCATCTGCCCACCACACCCCCTCCCCCCAGCAGCCTCATGCCCAGGTGCAGCCAAACACTGGGCCATGTGTCAGAGCTCAGCCAGCCCAGTGCTGGGGCAAAGCCTCCAGTCTGCACTAAGAACTCATTAGTGAAGACGGAAAGCACATTGCCTTTGGGATGAGATATGACATTTTTCAGGGAGAATGTTCAGCTGACAGTCAGCTGAGCAAGGCTCTGCTGTTATTTTCAAGGTTTTGGGATCAGTGTTATGCAGCCTCCCTTTAACTGCACCAGGCTCCTGATGCTGGTGCCAGGTGCACATCTGGGAGTGCTCAGAAATGGGTGAGTCGGCAGAAAGCAGCTCCCAAATACTTTGCAAAGCATGTCCGAGCTGGGACAGCAGGAGCTTCTGCTGGGCTCCGAGGAAGTGAAAAAGCGGCACCGGACTTTGGAAAAGATTATTTATAGAAAGCTATTTCCCCAGCTCAGGACTGGAGCTGCATGTCACAGGGAGCAGAGGAGCTGGGGGCTTCTGCCTTCTGCCTTTCATTACGTCCTTGCTTCACCCTCGCACAGCTATTGATCTTCAGCTGCCTCCTGGGGAGCACACAAGCAGGCTCTGCTCCTCCATATGGGAAACACGTGCAGCCAAAGCATCCCGAGAGCTGGGAGTGATGTGTGGGACAGGCTGATGCTGCAGGGAAACACACGTGCTAGCACCAAAAGCAGCAAAGCAGTGGGGAGCCTGCCTGGGGTCAAACTGATCCCCGTGCAAAGAACTCAAGTGAGAAAGCCACAATGGAATCATAGAATAACCCGGGTTGGAAGGGACCCCTAAGTCCAACTCCTAATGCAGTTCATGCAGGAGCTGAGATGCACACATTTAATGCTTTACAGAACAGCCCCGGCTTCAAAAGAAGAGGGGGATGACAAGTTCCTTGGATTCAGCATCCTCAAGGCCACATGGAAACATCTGGCTCTGCCATTGCAGTCCACTCCCATGGAGCCCAAGTGGGTGAGATTCTATGCAAAACCACATGAAAAACCCACTAGGAACAGACACAGCATGTGACAACACCATGAAATTCCTTCTAGATGGGACTTCAGAGCCACACAAACTCCAGCTCCCTGGAGCAGAATGGATGTGCCTATTGGCAGCCAATTACTGCAGCATCCCTTATGTTGGTCAGTTTCCCCTCCACACGAGCCCTTCCCATTCATTAGAGATTAATGCACATCAGTCCTTCATCACCCTTTGCAAATCACACACTCGGATGGCTTCATGGAGAAGTTATTCACACTGTGCCAACTCGACTGCACGGAGACCCTCCTCGCACCCACACACGCACCCCAAAGCACACTTCAGAAGCTTGCACTCACCTCGCCAAGCACTTCTCAGGAAGCAGTTGCTCCTCCAAGCCTGCTGGTGGGAAATAAATTATATAGCTGCAATATTTCAGCGAGGAATGGGAAAGGATGCAGGGAGCCCGGGGAGCTGCGGGGACGCGAGGTCTCGGCTCAGCAGTGAGCACCAACTGCGGTCTCGCAGAGCTCCCCAGTGGTATTTATGCTCTCCAGGCAAAGAGGACACAACTCTGGATCATCCCGTTTGGCAACCAGCCTGTAAAACAGAAGGGAAAAAAAAAAATTGGAGGGAAAAAAAAAATGAAAAAAGGGAGGCAGGAGCAAGGAGTAGAGGAGCGTCACTTCGCGTCGCACCGCGGTTGGAAGACACTCATTGGGGCGAGGAAAATTAGGACCGTCCTCCCAGAGGCTGTAACACAACACCCAGCAAGAAGAGGAGGAGGAGGAGGAGGAGGAGGAGGCAGCAGCGGTGCAGCAGCCCCATATAAGCGAGGTTACCCTCACTCTCCCTGCAGGCAACTTGCAGGCAGAGCTGCTGTCCAGCCCTGCTCTCTGCCACGGGTGTTCAGTGGCAATGAGTTTGAAAAGAAAGAACACCCAAATTAGGGTTTTTTTTTTGCATGGGACAGAAGCCAGCTATGTCCTCCCGGCTGCTGGCTCAGCAATTCCCAGCACTCCATGGGAAAAGCCCAGCGATGCCCAGCCAGGCAGCATCACTCCTTTTCTTCCCCAGTTGGGCATCTGCTGGGCAAAGGCAGATTTATATCCCTTTGAGGTCCGTTCCCAGAGCTCATCCTGCACTGACGTTCGCTGCACACAAACAGCTGTCAGCAGGAACAGCAGGAGCAAGCAAAGCATCGTGCAAGCTCACCTCTGCTGCAGGACACCTCAAGAGCCCAGCACAACCTCCCAGCACAATCCTTCCCTTTGATTGCAGCCTCACATGCACTGTTGAAATGTGGTTTTATACCCCGTGAAAGGAAATGACTGAGCAAAACATCTTATTTTTTCTTCTTCTTTTTTTTTTTTCTTTTAATCAGACAAGCAGGAAAAACGAAGTGGTACCGTGAGTAATTACATGAGTGCATCACAGCACTCCGTGCAGCAGCTGCTGCTCCATAGTGGGATGCTGCCATGACAGCACCCCTTCCTTCCTGCATGGTTCTTGGTGGTAGAGAGTCTTTCCATTCTTCTTAACAACAAATTATTTCTTTATGCAAAACGGCAGCCAATTTGATGTACAGTTTATGGGCTTCTGAGATTCCGCCACTAAGCACAATTGTTTATCAAAGCTGCTCATTATCACATGAGCAAATCAGAGCTCCCCCCGAAATGATGCCCCTGGAGCCACATCCATGACACCGCTGTTGATTTAATCTCATGCACCACTGTCCCATGAACTTTGTCAGAAGCAGCAGCAGATTCTCATTGCTTGGGGATCTTCAGCACCGGGCTGTGGCTTTTAACCCACAGTGCAGTTGGGTCATAGAATCACTGATGGAAAGAACCACTGAGATCACCAACTGCACCCCACCGTGCCCACTCGCCATCTCAGTGCCGTATCATTCACACTTGTCCCAGCGTCCCCACTCAGTCCCACTGGTACAGACTCCAGACCCCTGCTGCTTGCTCTCCCAAATGTATTTACTGAGAGTGTTTCAGCACAGATTACGAACCGACAGCACATGCTCCATCATTCCCAACAGTCGATTTGGTGCCATTTGGGCAGCTCGCTCCCGTAAGGTTGAGATGCTATCCCAAATGTGGGCCATTCTAAGGACAAAATGGGGCTTTGCTTTGACATCTCTGCACCCTCCTGATGCTCTCCTGCTGCTCCAGCAGTGCTGACTCACGGCCTCCAGAGGTGCTTCTCACCGTGCTTGCCAGAAAGTTGAGTTGCTCATTTAACCTCTCACTTAGCAGCACACAAATTATTTCCAGCTCTCTCAGGAGCGTGGCATTTTGTCATCTCCACAAACGTTCCTATCGGAAATTATTTATAGAATCACGAAGGCTGGAAAAGACCACTGCTATCAACAAGCCCAAGCCCAACCCACCCCACCATGCCCACTGATCACGTCTCTCAGTGACACATCCCCAGGGCTCTGGCACACCTCCATGGACGGTGACTCCATCACTCCCTGGGCATCTGTGCCACTGCATCACCGCTCTTCCAGAGGAAGAAATTGTTCCTAATATCCAACATGAACCTCTTCCAGCCCAACTTGTCGCCTTCACAGTTCTCACCCATCCTATGTCAATTCTCCATCAGCCCCGCTGCCATGCAAATATTTGGTGTTTTGTGTATTGTCTACCATACACCCATGCAGTCTCCCCATGCCCAGGGATGCATTCAGCTCCAAATGAGGCCTACATTCATTGCATTTTGTTGCGAGTCAGCACTTTCAGGTCCTACATTCAACCAAAGCCAAAACAATCAGAAGTTACTTTTAATCACTCAGCGTTATTACGGCCTTGATTATAACGTCTCGGTTTCATGTGTGGTAAAAGCCACACAAAGCAGGCTGTATATGTAAGTACATATTAGGAGAGGACGCTTTTAACGTAATATCCAATGAATAGAGAGAAACACAGATTTCCCTATTCACCCGTAATTGAACATACAGACAGCACGTCTTGGTTTTCAACCTAAATTCCCCATTATTTCTTATTCCAATACGAGCTCAGCAATACCAGGACTGCAGCAAAGTGAAGAATGGGGAATAGACCCAAAGCCGTGGTACCGACCTGCAACATTCGGCTGCAGCACTGAGGGGTGCAGCGGGATAACGCATCTGGAACAAAGCAGCGATAAGAGAAAACACCTCGAGACTTGAATCTTCAAACTCTGTGCCATACAGCCAATGGTCAAACAAAAATGTCAGTCAGTGAGACGAAGAAATGAGCAGAAAAGCCACGGAGGTGTCAGGAAGTTGATTGCTGAATGTGGGGTGTCAACTCTCTTTTCCTCTTTTCCCCCTTTTCTCTTTATTTCCCCTTTTCCCTCCTTTTCCTTCTTCCCCTCTCATTTTCTTTCCTATACTTACCATTTCTTTGCCCTTTTCTCTTTTTCCTTTCCCCCCTCCACTTTTCCTCCTTTTCTTTCCTATTTATCCCCCTTAACCCCCC
This sequence comes from Pavo muticus, assembly GCA_016647715.1. NCBI lineage: Eukaryota > Metazoa > Chordata > Aves > Galliformes > Phasianidae > Pavo > Pavo muticus. The sequence continues at coordinate 4,665,687 of JACDJE010000160.1, read as the reverse complement.
CTTTTTATTTCCATTTTTCCCCTTTTTTCTCCTTTCAAAAGGAAGCAACCAGTAGAGGTCTTCCAGCACAAACCAAACCCTCACCTCCAGAGATCCTGCCCCAGGATAGGTGAACTGCAACCACAACCACAAAGCCCACTCTGTGCATTTGCTATAACTCTCCCCTCATCCCTCAGGCCACAGAAGCCAAGCATTATAACACAGGAACCCCTGAACACCCTGGGAACACTCACAGTGTGCCACAGGAGCTGCATTCAGATGCAACGGAGTCATTGACACATGGAAGCATCTGGGTGTGCCACCACTGCCCTCTGCAGTGGTCTGCACACATGTACACACGGGAGAGCCCTTTCGGAAGGGATCTGCTTGGCAATAAGTGAAAAAGAAGCACAATTTCTTTAATTATTAAAAGCTACAATCTCTTAGATAACTGAGAAACGAAAGGCACAACTTCTCCCGTCCCCAAAGAGCTCCAGGTATTGGAAGCCTTTCTCCCCCAGCCCATCAAACCGCTCCCGATTCGTGCTCTGAGATTTTCCTAACAGCATCTCAGCCAATGTTTTTCATTCGGGGGAGTTCGGGATGGTTTTCCTTCTTCTACATAACTGCAGACACAGCAAATAATCAGAGGGCTGCAAAGTTTGGAAGGATGGAAGGATTTAATAAGGAAAAGAAACCGTGGTGGTGTGTGTTTATCAGACTTTCCCCACGGCTCATACTGCTTTTTCCCCTTTTGAGTAATACACTGCAGAAAGACAGATTTTAGCAACAAGTGCATTCTTAATACCCTTACCAAAAACCACAGAAATTAATACCATCTGAACAACCTCCACTCCTTACCGAGGATTTCAGTGCTTGCCCTTACACCCGGCCATTACTCATTCATAATTAACACCACCTGCAACCTGTCTGTAACAACCAAATGCACCGAGACGGAGCAAACTGCATTCTGCAGCTCTCTCTGAAGAAGAGCTCCTTTTTGTACAGCATTCTCTGTTCCTTTGATATTTTCCAATTCCATTCCTTTATTTAACACCTAAGGGGAGCTCCAGTTCCTTTACATCGTCTCCAAGCTTAGACAACGGGCCTATGTGGGTCTTTTGTGAACAGACAAGCTTTAGGGTATCTAGCATTCTACCCACAAGCTCAAAGTTTTGGGTGACATTGGTCAAAACCACCCTTTGTTGCTAGGACCTGCTACCAACCAGCAATCACCTGCCCCTTCTGCTGGAACGTATGGCTGTATGAAATCCTTATTTTTCATGGTGCCATGGCACTGCAGGATGAGTTGTTGCACGAAGCTGCTGCTGTTGTGTCTCTGAAGCGCTTGCTGCAATGGTAATAGGAGCACAGCAAGTTACCAGAAATGCCCATTTCACAACCTGCTGGAGATGCAGATGAACACCAGATGAATGTCCTCCGTCTACTGGCAGCACAAAAATAGGAGTTCTGCAGTATAACTGAGCAGCACAGTCATTCCTACAAGAGAACAGCATAGAAAAGTCCCGTACACGCCAGCTGGGCTTGCCCTGCCCCAGCAGCTCGTCAGTTCCTGCTGCAGGAGTTAGCATGCACCAGCACAGCCCTGCATGGTAAATGCATCCAGGACTCACCATCACTTTACTCTTTTTCAGGAAGCAGCCATGAATAAGCTTCCTGTCTTATGTAAGGTGACTAATTCTTGCTTTGTTTGGGCAGAAAACACAAGAGGGAAGCCCACGTCAACAGACAAGTGTTGCAACCTAAGGCACTTACAGAGCTGCTTCCTTTCTCTTGAAAAACCTAACATCACTTCCCATAGAACCATTAAGGTTGACATCCCTTCCAGCCCTTCATGGAGGACTCTCCATGAAGGAGGGAGAGGATTCACTCCCCATGGGCTGCAGCCTCTCCTCTGAGGTTGGTTACGTCTCATTGCCAAGCAGGAACACTTCTGAAGTTCCAAGGAGCTGTTAAAGACAAAAAAGCATCTGCACTTCATTTAAGCAACACCACCTGCATGCTGTAAAGAGCCAGGAGGCAATGCTTAGGAGTTTTCAAGGTTAGAATTTACACTGGAGGAAAAACAAAACCCACACCAACACACACCTTAAACCAACTTTGTGACTTTTATTGATGGGCGACAACTTTATACTTCTAGATATCACTAAACTGTGTACAATTAGGAACTCAACATTATAGGAGAGCAGACAGCAAAATTAAACAAAGCAGACTTAAAGAAATATCAATCTTAATTATTTTGCCCATTTGTTTTTCTTAAATTTCATGTACACAGAAGCATAAATGCAGTTTGAAATTTCATAATAGCAATAAAGTTACAATCACCCATCTATATAGACTAACATCTTAACTCCAAATATTTGATCTGCAATGTGTACTTTAGCAGTTTCTCATCACACAATTATTAAAATGTGTCTTCCTATTAGGAACCAGCAACTCTGCATTCTGTACGCTCGTCCATTTTTGAAGCACGTAGGACCACCTCCATCTCATACACATTGGCTCATATTTTACCACTTATCAAAAACTATTGGGGGAGCAGAGAGAGCTTTTTTTTTTTTNNNNTTTTTTTTTTTTATTATTATTATTATTTTTTATATTTTTTTTATTTTTTATTTTAATTAAGTAAAGATAAAACATTTTCACAGAAATCTACAAGTTCTGTTGCTGGTGCAGGGTTTTCTTCTACTACGCAATTAGAAAGTGGGAATCAAATGCAAATCCCCTGTTTATTATCTTAGGATTCAGCATTAATGCAGATATATTTTTTTTTTTTAATTTTTTTTTTAAGGTTTTTTTTTTTTCTTAATTTTATGTGATTCACGAGACTCGAGTCTTCCAACCCAGTGACTCCATTCTGCAAAGTCAAAAGTCAACACAAACTACGTTGTGCACAAACCCAAGGTAGTTTCCTTTTGTCACTCTATCCCATAGTTGCAAGGGAAAAAAGAAAAAGAAAAAATAAAGATTCACTCAAAAGAGCATTTACAGGAGAAGGAAAAAAAAAAAAGTTAGTGATAGTTGGCGTTCTACAAAGCACGTATCTTGCACACACAGCATAGAGGGAGAAGTTTCACAGCAGGTCAACCCGGCGGTAGTACAGGAGGTAGGCTGTGCGTTCTGCAGACGGCTTCACCACCTGGTACTGGTTGATCACCTTCACTGCCTGGTCATCGATGCGTAACCAGCCGTTGAGCCCGATTTGGAAGACGTCCGTAGTGTAATGGCCACCAGTTGCGCTGTTTCCATGATGATAAACAACTGTGAAAAGAGAGATTTGTGATGCGCGTGTAAACGACGCGTGAAATGGTTTTAAACTGAGACAGGGGAGGTTTAGGTTGGATATCAGGGGGAAGTTTTTCACTCAGAGGGTGGTGAGGCACTGGAACAGGTTGCCCAAGGAGGCTGTGGATGCCCCATCCCTGCAGGTATTCAAGGCCAGGCTGGATGCGGCTCTGGGCAGCCTGGTCTGGTGGTTGGCGACCCTGCACATAGCAGGGGTTTGAAACTAGCTGATCATTGAATCATAGAATCACAAGGTTGGAAAGTACCTACAAGATCATCCAGTCCAACCGTCCTCCCATTATCCTTGCTACCACAAGCCACTAAACCATATCTCGTGGCTCCTCATCCAGACGCCTCTTGAACACTGCCAGGGACGGCGACTCCACCACCTCCCTGGGCAGCCATTCCAGTGCCTGACCACTCTCTGAGAGAAAATGTTATGTCTAATCTAAACCTCCTCTGGTACAACTTGCAGCCATTTCCTCAGATCCTGTTTGTTGCCTGGGAGAAGAGGCCAAACCCCTCCTCATCACAACCTCCCTTCAGGAAGTTGTAGAGTGCAATAAAGTCTCCTTTACTGAGGAGCCTCCTCTTCTCCAGACTAAACAATCCCAGCTACCTCAGCTGCTCCAGACCCCTCACCAGTTTCGTTGCCCTTCTCTAGACACGTTCCAGGGCCTCCATGTCTTTCTTGTAGTGAGGGGAAATACCCAAGGGGAAATGAATATCCACTGCCACATAAAAGCACAGCATAAAAGTCACACTCTGCTTTCTTCATAACATACTCATGATTCAACCAGGTAGTACTCCATAATTCTCTCCACCACACCAAATCTAATGATTCTGAAGGACGCTGAAGTAAATTAAGGATGAAAAGCGCCATAATGCATTAAGCAACTTATTAAAAAAAAATAAATCTGAACAATCTACAGAAGAGTCTATAAAGAAAACTATAAAGTCTATAGACTACAGTCTAAGAAAGCCTATGAACAAAGACTACAGTGCAGTCCATAAGGCAAACAATTGTAGAGCATTTTTATATGCCAACAAAATACTTGAAGATACAAACCAGAAGACATGAAGCTACACAGCAGAACAGGACACTCCTCAAATCCTGCCGATTATAAAGCCAATTATTCCACCCATGATCATTCTCTCATTTAGTCTTAACTAGAATGTTAGTCTGAAAACAGGCTCTGTTGAAGTACCCAATCCACAAACTGCCCATTTATCAGTTCTCAGTAATCTGCTTCAAATTTTGAATGGAACACATCTAACTACTAACGCTGCTGCTTCCAAAAGAACAAACTCTCTTCTCTCCTCCATTACCTCCACATCCAAAATGTTTTCAGAACAGAGGGCTCAGCAGCCCTTACAAAAACCAAACCCAAATCTTAACACTGAGCTCTCAGCATTATATGTGGACAGTGCCTCCAAATGGAAGGTCTTCTACATACGTAAATCTAAGAATGCATGGAAGAAATTGCATTTAACTCTTTCTCAGAGCTTGTGCCCATACCACATGCTTAACAAGCCCACACAGAAAGCACTGCCATCCTCTACAACAGCAAAAGAATGTATTTACAAAACAATATTCCAACTGTCTTTTCTGTCCTAAAACACACTTCAAACTTACCCCAAAGTTTTCTTCACTTGTACAAAACCCAACATTTTACAGTAATATCAAAGTTCTTAGAAATTTACAAAATAAATCCTGAATTATTCATGCTCTAAAGTTTATTTTAACCACTGGATAGTTAGCAATACCTGAAACTTATTTGTTCAGATCATCTAAGCTCAGTGTCTGTGGATGAGAACACCTCGGTTGCCAGAAAACTCTATTGTACTTTTCCATAGAGGGAGTTAGAAATAATTATAGAGTGCAAACACACTTCTTCAAGTCATTTTAAACATGGTCTCCAAATCTGCCCCATGAAAATCACTTCCAATACAAAAAATGACACTGCCACAAACAGTTCTGAACGTTCACGAGAGCCAGGCACGTTTTTTTTCCTTCTGTAACCTCAGGCATCACAAAAGTGGCTCCAGATCACCAAGTCACGTAAGGCCACCACTACTGGCACAGGTTTGGTGACATACAAGTTAAAATCTCTGCATTCTCCAGTTTATTATGTTCTCCTGATGTCAACAAAGAAGCAGGTGCAAATCGTAAACTGTGGAGGAGTGTTAAACCTCAGGAAATTCATTATTGCCAGAGACTGTTTTGTTCAGTATGAAAATCCTGCTCCTGAATACTTACGTGAGCTTCCAGCCTTAACTACCAATTTAAGTACTCCACATACATCGCAGACTCTTAAAAGCATCATTTCCTTACACAAGTATCATCATCTCCTCCAAGATAAACTGCTCCACCCACAGCATGCTACTCACAGACTGCCAGCAATACTCATCCTGAGGGTTCAATGGGATGCAATGCCAGCATCCAGACAGCTATTTCAATACATAGACGAAACACTATGCTGAAAAGCTGGGCTACATTTTAGGCATAGTTATACTGCAGCTACACTTCAGCTGCTGCTGCTATTTTTCAAGGTGGATCTACTGTAGAACTTTTTGTGTGAGTTTCAGTCTGGGAGAGTCAGCATAGAAATACAGATACAGCATTACAGGGGTAGATGTGCATACACAAAAAAAAAAAAATCACTAAATAAGAGAATTTGACACCCATAAATTATTTCAATTTTAAAATTTTCGAATTTAAAAGAAAATATTATGTAATCCAGGTTTCTAGAACTCCACAAGTAGAATCTGTATTTGCAATACAGGGACAAGAGGCACGTCGATGAAATACCTGCAAAGAGCCGGTAGGTTCTTTGGCCTTTAAAGATTTTACTTTTCACACCAGGAGACAGTAGCTCTGGAGGAGGAAAAAGAGTCACAAAGGCAACAGTTAGCAAACACAGAAATCCAGTTTCAACAGAGATCAATTATTTCTAACAGAAATCAACGTTAGTATAAACAGAGAAAGCTCATCTAAGATGTATGTAACAATCGATGTCAGGTCCCAAGTTACATCACAGCTGCTGTTGTCAGGGGTGGCAGAATAAACCAGTTCTACAAATATCCATTCTTTAAGACATTTTAATATTAAATGATAAGCATACTGACAAAGTATGTATCTCACTTGACATATGAGTAATCATTAATTTTCTTTTTTCCTGAGCTGGCTGGCTAACAGTCAACTTCCCAGATGAAAAGAAAATGCATTTAACACTGCAAACTTCAGATGCTGGATATATGCAAGTTCTCACCCTTCATAAAACCAACAGCTCTTAAGATGTTAATTAAGACAGACCTTTATCTGTCACTAGCCTGCTCTCAGGCTGTATCTTCCATAAAATGCCTATTTCCTTTCATCAGGCACTGTTTATTACAATGATTTGCCACTTCCAAGTGAAATCTGACATAAAAATACATAGCATTGTTTGGCAACAGCCCTAAGTATGAACACGTCCTTCATTCAGGGGTCACTCCCAGTATTTGTCCTCATCAGCCTACAACCTTACTCCTTAGGTCTGCTGGAAGCTCTCGTGTGGCCAACTCAAGGTCTAGGATATGACAAAGGTTATAAGATCTTTCATCATGATGTTCTTTGCCTGATGGTGGCCCAAACCAATATACAGGCAATGTCAGATTTGTCAAGACTGAATCTCCAGATACCTAAATATACTCTTTTTTAGGGAGGGGAAAAAAAGCACAAAAGATATTCAGCAAAATTACTACATTTCTAGGTGGCAATACCCTCCATGGAGAAGAAATTTTGTGCACAAAGCTGGAAGCAAAGAAGAGAACTGAAACACACAGGTTGACTCCTTAGTGTGTACATGATCCTCTTCCAAAACAGGGGAAACTTCTGTTAAAAGGAAAAAACCTTTACCTTTACTAATTTCCAGATCAACAGGATACTCAATATTCTTGATAAGCTTCTGACATCCGCCAGTCTTCTCATACACAAACCTCTTGAGGTGTAAAACAAGGACAGGGGGGAGTTCTTCTAGTGTCACTCTTCGACTGATCTCCACCTAAAAATACAGAGCAAAGATGAATTTAAAATGATTTCTGTCGACTGCTCAGAATTACTACTTTAAAAGAGGAATGGGTATTTGACTTTAAACACACTCGCACAAAAAAGTCTGCGTAGCATAAGATAGTTTATAAGACAGTTTATGGTACATGACAGTAAGAGACCAGTAATGCAACAGTTTAAAGATTATTTAAAGTCAATGAGATATGTGATGTTCAAGTATTCCCTTGGAAAACAAAGCGAGCTGTTAAATAAGCTATCTAAAAACGAGCACCACCATGGTCAGGAGTTATAGAAGTTTTCAGTAAGGAATGATAGTTCTTCTTTAAAAGGTATACCAGGTTTTGTAAATACCCTGAAGAAAATACAGAGAAAAAACTATGAGTTACAGCCACATTTATTTACTAAATATTGACTTTTATGTAGTTACAACCAAGTAACCCAGAAAGTTACTGTCTGGAAATGTAAAACTGGGCTCAGAACTGCAGAACAAAAATGCTTCCCCTTCCCAGAAATTCTGAAGTAAAAAAAACAATTCTCCAAGTAGCTGCTTTAGGCTTCTCTAAGTTTCCAGACTCGGAAAAAATCACCTGTACCCTTTTTATGGTAAATCATCAGTATACTGTATTCCAACACAGGACCCAATTCTACTACCGAGCGTGGAACAGAAAATCATGAGGAAAAGCTACCACTTTCCTAAGCTTGAACACTAAAACTTACTGCTTTTATGATACTGAAGCAAGCAGGTTTTGTAGGGTGCACTATTTCCTCAGGGATTTGAGCTGATACTTTTTACAAGAAATAATTTAACATTTGAAACAGAAATAGTCTCTACAGACTGTAAAATCACCTACATCTCAAGGGTTCAAAATATGCCTTTCTGCATCCAAAAACCATCTAACCACTGGCAACAGTGGCAGCTTCTCTGAGCCTTAAGAGAGGGGTTTTTTTGTGCTTTTTGTTGTTTTTTTAAACCAGCAGGCCAAACAGGGCCCTGTTCTTTTCCACTCAATGAGTGCCTGCTGGCGCCCACCCATCCATCTTCCAGGAATAACAGGCAGAAAAAGAAGCTCTAAGGCAGACTCTGAAAGAGAAGATGTGACAAGAGGTGCACACAATTCTCCTATGAACTCAGGAGAGTTTGCATATTCCATGTGTTCTAGCATGGAACAGCTGCTGTTTTTATGGAGCAAACCTGGAGAGGCTTTATATAGAGAGGAAATATTCTTGATGCAGACAGTTATCCCTATTTGAAGATTCTCCTGGAATTGAGTCTTCTCAATCTGAAATTTGAATTCAGCTTTGTGCAGAACAAACCAACCAAGCCCAAATACTTCACAGGTCCAAGCCCAGACCGAGATAGGAAGACACAGAAGAATACCAATGCAGTGGTTTAAGCAGCTGCTGTTCTCCTCTCTCTGAGCTGGTGTTTGGGAACATGTGCCTGCACCTCAGCTGTGCCTCAACTAGTATCTCAGCTTAGATTGCAGATCACAGCAGCGTTGTGCTCCGGTGCCAGGCTGAGGACCCAGCACATGTCCTGCTACCCTGACCACCAGGGGACCTGATTCCTGGTAGCAACCTCACCAGCAGAAAGCGCTCCAAACGTTTGCTTAGTGAACACTGAGTCAGAGCCCTGAGAAAATATTTGTGTAAGCCTCAAGAAGCAGGCTGAGAACTCCAGAGAATGTGAAGACTCCTCCTGAGGAGTTTGTGGAAGGTAAGCAGGAAAAGTAAACGAGGAAAGGCTAGCTTCTTACTCAAGTCTTCAGTTACAAAATGTGAACAGGTCTGCAAATAAGAAAAAAGCCACTTCTAGTTAAAAATTAAGCTTTTATATATATTGGTGTTGAAACGTTCAAGACTTAAACTGATCTGCAAGACCAGAAAGAATCAGACTGGCATACACAGCAAGAGAAGGTCATTCCTCTTTAAGCACCTAAGGAAACACCTACATAGAACACCTATTTATTTTCAAACGCTGCATGAGAAACTGATGATTTCCTGCTTATATTAACATTAAATTCTTATGATTAAAAAATAAACTAAGAAATCCTTCATACATTTGGAAATTATTCTTGTTGTAAGTATGGCTTCTGCCCACAAGTTGAGAATAATACAATTCAGATTAAAAAAAATCAGAATAAAAAATAGAGAGTAATAAAATAGATTTTTTTTTTTAGCTTTATCAACAGTTTCTGAGTTCCCCATATGGAAAATGAACATGAAATGCTTCTTCACAGCATATTTTGGCTTCCAGGACTTTGCAGATAGTAATTTTCAATGTGTTCAGTGTTTTCACTACAATTTGTAACGTAAGAACAGTTCTTTTGACTTAACTTCNTCCCCTGTTTATTATCTTAGGATTCAGCATTAATGCAGATATATTTTTTTTTTTTAATTTTTTTTTTAAGGTTTTTTTTTTTTCTTAATTTTATGTGATTCACGAGACTCGAGTCTTCCAACCCAGTGACTCCATTCTGCAAAGTCAAAAGTCAACACAAACTACGTTGTGCACAAACCCAAGGTAGTTTCCTTTTGTCACTCTATCCCATAGTTGCAAGGGAAAAAAGAAAAAGAAAAAATAAAGATTCACTCAAAAGAGCATTTACAGGAGAAGGAAAAAAAAAAAAGTTAGTGATAGTTGGCGTTCTACAAAGCACGTATCTTGCACACACAGCATAGAGGGAGAAGTTTCACAGCAGGTCAACCCGGCGGTAGTACAGGAGGTAGGCTGTGCGTTCTGCAGACGGCTTCACCACCTGGTACTGGTTGATCACCTTCACTGCCTGGTCATCGATGCGTAACCAGCCGTTGAGCCCGATTTGGAAGACGTCCGTAGTGTAATGGCCACCAGTTGCGCTGTTTCCATGATGATAAACAACTGTGAAAAGAGAGATTTGTGATGCGCGTGTAAACGACGCGTGAAATGGTTTTAAACTGAGACAGGGGAGGTTTAGGTTGGATATCAGGGGGAAGTTTTTCACTCAGAGGGTGGTGATGCACTGGAACAGGTTGCCCAAGGAGGCTGTGGATGCCCCATCCCTGCAGGGATTCAAGGCCAGGCTGGATGTGGCTCTGGGCAGCCTGGTCTGGTGGTTGGCAAACCTGCACACAGCAGGGGGTTGAAACTAGATGATCATTGAATCATAGAACCATAGAATCACAAGGTTGGAAAGTACCTGCAAGATCATCCAAGTCCAACCGTCCTCCCATTACCCTTGCTACCACAAGCACTAAACCATATCTCGTGGCTCCTCATCCAGACACCTCTTGAACACTGCCAGGGACGGCGACTCCATCACCTCCCTGGGCAGCCATTCCAGTGCCTGACCACCCTCTGAGAGAAAAAGTTTTTCCTTATGTCTAATCTAAACCTCCTCTGGTACAACTTGCGGCCATTTCCTCGGGTCCTGTTCGTTGCCTGGGAGAAGAGGCCAAACCTCTCCTCATCACAACCTCCCTTCAGGAAGTTGTAGAGTGCAATAAAGTCTCCTTTATTGAGGAACCTCCTCTTCTCCAGACTAAACAATCCCAGCTACCTCAGCCGCTCCAGACCCCTCACCAGTTTTGTTGCCCTTCTCTGGACACGTTGCAGGGCCTCCATGTCTTTCTTGTAGTGAGGGGAAATACCCAAGGGGAAATGAATACCCATTGCTACATAAAAGCACAGCATAAAAGTCCCATTCTGCTTTCTTCATAACATACTCATGATTCAACCAGGTAGTACTCCATAATTCTCTCCACCACACCAAATCTAATGATTCTGAAGGACGCTGAAGTAAATTAAGGATGAAAAGCGCCATAATGCATTAAGCAACTTATTAAAAAAAAATAAATCTGAACAATCTACAGAAGAGTCTATAAAGAAAACTATAAAGTCTATAGACTACAGTCTAAGAAAGCCTATGAACAAAGACTACAGTGCAGTCCATAAGGCAAACAATTGTAGAGCATTTTTATATGCCAACAAAATACTTGAAGATACAAACCAGAAGACATGAAGCTACACAGCAGAACAGGACACTCCTCAANCACTACAATTTGTAACGTAAGAACAGTTCTTTTGACTTAACTTCTTTTGAAAAAAAGATCTAAAAGACATTGTGAATGCTTGCATTTCTATGCAGCCTCTACAATATAAACCAGACCAAACCTCCCGCACCTAAATTGAGAACTCATTTATTCCAGAACTTGTAATTGGGTTGTAAGTAAAGAAGTTAAATCTATCTGCAGAAAAAAAAACAGCAAAAAAAATTAACATGGTAAATCAGGATGATTTTGTAGAACAAATGTTTCTTCCACGTGGAAGACAACTGGAGAAATAAGTGTTAACTCTCACTGAGCACGCAAGACAGAAGAATTTCAGCTATCCATCTTCAGGTTCTCAAAGCACATCCTCTCTTAATCTATCTGTATTTTTACTTTAGCATTTAGAAGACTAACAGGAATAGAAATGCAATGTCAGACAGAACAACTACAACTGCAGAACCTCCTCCTACCCCTGCCTATTGAAAGCAATTACAAAACCTATATGCAATAATTTCATCTGAGCAATCCATGCACACCAGAGATGACCTTCTTTACTAATACATGCTCTAAGAAGCAAGACAATAGCTCACATGGGAGATAAGTTTAATTTATTAACCCATATCACAAGTTCTCAAGGTATATGCCAGAAATATGTTCTTCTTCCCATGTAGTGTTCCTCTATTGTAATTATTACTTTTCTGTACTATATTGTTTGCAAAATATAATAAGCAATCAGCAGAGATGCATGAGGGTGCAGAACTTTTCTTCCAAAGCTACAGCATGCTTTCAAGCAATGCTCTGAAGAGCTGCTCCTTTTAGTAAGATTCCTGGCAATCCTCAGGAATCAGTATGTTAAGACTAGCTAAAGGCTTTTTACTTATAATAGTACATATTATTATCACAGTTTACCCTGTTAATTTAATAATATACTCAAGTAAAATCTTCAGAAAACATATTAATTTACAGGCACAGTTTTGTTTAAGAGTTGGTTCTCTTCCTTGAATGCCTTTCACTGTACGTATTCAAATGTATTATGTTTTACAGCTGCAAGACATCAAAAAGGTTAGCACCTTTTTTATTAACACAAGGAGTAAGAGTTCAAGAAACTATTTGTAAACCGAGAGCTGAGTAAAAACCCTTGAGAGAAGTTTTAATATTTGAGTGTAAAATGGGGTCAATAGAACACACCTCTTGCTTGGTTTTTGTGGTATAACCCTGGACAGACTCTCTCGCCACTAAACTTTCCAATGCGTCCTGGACGGTGCGTATCTTGTCAGACTGGATATCCAGTTGCAGGGTGAAGAAAGGTTGCAGCGTAGCAGATTCTTTAGAACTCTGCTGGTAAACAACAGATCTATGGAGAGAGAAAAAACCGAATGTAAAGAAGGAAAGTGATCTTCAACAATACAGAATCTTCAAGTAAGAACAAATCAGCGTCCATCCTGCTAACTCAGTTAAACCTGAACAAAACATACAAATACTGGCTTCAATATCTAGTATCCACTCGATTCAATAGCTTGAATCTACTTTAATGCAAGTAAAATCAGTTTCATAACACCTCAGAGCACATGAATGGAATGATATTTCAATTATTTTATTTATGCAAGGATTTGAACAATTCCGGATAAGCATCGGTCACTTAAAGAACGTTAAGCAAAGAAGTGTTTGGCCATGCCTTTAGAAGTCCTCAACTCACACAGTCAAAGTTGATTTATTTGAGAGTCTCAAAAGTTGGGAACAGTTTACATATATACATTTTGTAAAAACTGTAAAAACAAAGCTTTAAAATGAAGTTGAAGCTATACCTAATTGCATTCCTACCCTGGCCTCTATCTTTTGTTTCTATACTGCTAACCACAAAAACACCTCTGTTCTATGAAGCATACATACTTCTGGCAAGTATGTCAGGAAGCCAGCTCTTTTGGCAAGGAGACTTTAAAAGCATCTCTGCTCACATCAGATTTCTGAAATTATGCTTTATAAACACATGATCAGAAATGCTAAGTACTGATCCATCCCCAATTTATGTTTTGCTGTAAAAAATTACAGCCAAGTCCAGATTGCGCAATTAAAACACATGATTATTTCAGTCGCTTCACTGTGTCCAGTTTCATAGTCACTTTCAATTGTTTGGTTAGATCTTCCATAGGAAATACAAACTATCCTCCGCTGAGGATCAGCATTTTCTTTTCCTTCCATCATTTTCCATGTCAAGGCTTTGTCACAGAATCATAGAATCATAGAATGGCCTGGGTTGAAAAGGACCACAATGATCATCTGGTCCCAACCCCCCTGCTATGTGCAGGGTCGCCAATCAGCAGACCAGGCTGCCCAGAGCCATATCCAGCCTGGCCTTCAATGCCTCCAGGAATGGGGCATCCACAGCCTCCTTGGGCAACCTGTTCCAGTGCATCACCACCCTCTGGCTGAAAAACTTCCTCCTAATATCCAACCTAAACCTCCCCTGTCTCAGCTTAAAACCATTCCCCTTTGTCCTATCTCTATCCACCCTCGTAAACAGCTGTTCCCCCTCCTGTTTATACGCTCCCTTCAATTACTGGAAGGCTGCAATGAGGTCTCCCCGCAGCCTTCTCTTCTCCAAGCTGGACAATCCCAGGTCCCTCAACCTTTCCTCATAGGAGAGGTGCTCTGATCATCTTAGTGGCCCGAGGGCTGGAGCACCTCTCCTATGAGGAAAGGTTGAGGGAACTGAGATTGTCCACACACTCCTCTGTACAGAAATGGGAGACTTTTGGAAAAACCACAGTAGTAACAACATAGGGCATGAGATTTTTTGGTAGGGCATTCAGCTGCAGCCTTTCAGTAACGTGGCTTGGTGAAGATTGTTTTGTGCAGTGAGATAGCTCACTCCTCAACCACATCACTGCACTAAGTGCACTCTTCCTGTTTTCCCTGAAAACTATCAAACATGGCTCAAGAATTTATTTCCTTTTGAAAGCAGTACTTGCATTAAAAAGTCCCAGCTGTTAAAAGAACGTGATTTTACACAGCTGAAGAAATAAACTGCTTATTATATTCTTCAGCTCATTATAATGCCTCACAAAGCTTGAAAGCAATAAGATAATTAACACAGCCGTAATTCCTGGAGGCAGGCTGAAATTTCTCTCAGTCATGTATGAAATGTTAACATACAGGTGTGATTACTGCCAACTCCTAGCAAAAGAGCCCCTGCAATTCAGGCAAAACCCCAAAGCAGCAACACGCAGTCAATGCACCTTTAGACTGGCAAATTCATATTCTTCAGAGGAAAGACAGCATATGAAAAACAGTTTTATGTTTATTTCACTTAACGCTTCCTCCTTGGCTATATTTAAGGACAAAACCTTCAACACATGGCAGGAGCAGTGTTTCAATAAACAAACCCTGCACTGTGTAAGTCTTGCTGCTTTTGGATACATTTCCCAGCCCCTTTTTAAGCTAACCATTTTTTAGTGCAACGATCACTAGAGAACTGCTACCAAGACCATGTATTAAATTACTAATATGGATGATATTCTGAAAAGATGATATTAATGAAAAGCTCTTTTTTTCCTTTTAGTTACTAGGAATGAAATAGCAACATTTCTTCAAAAAGTTATACAGAAATGGATTTGATAGCAAAACCTTTATTGGACTTTGGTTTTCCATAGCTTAATTGTGGATGCCCCATCCTTGGAGGCATTCAAGGCCAGGCTGGATGTGGCTCTGGGCAGCCTGGTCTGGTGGTTGATGACCCTGCACATGGCAGGGGGGTTGAAACTGGATGATCACTGTGGTCCTTTTCAGCCCAGGCCATTCTATGATTAATTACTTAGTAGAATAATTAGTAATTTCTTTTGGTCATGGGAAAATGCATTGTTGTCAATCTCACACACTGTAAGAGCTCTGCAGTCAGCAGGATTGTTTCAGGATTATTATTTAATGAAAACAGGCACTGCTCTCCTGTTATATATGTTTTTTCTTTTAAAGGGAAGAGTTGGTGCTACTTACGGAAATATTTAGGAGGCCTCTAAATGGTTTGTGAGCTAGCTTGTGTAACATACTTCAAATTCACACAAGCTGAAAAAGCAAGAGGGGCTCTGCACACTAACAACCAGATCTTGACAGCACTGTGCATCTGCACGCTTACACTTAAGCCTCACGCTGCCTTAAAAAACAAATTCTTTAAACAATTACACCCCAATAGGCATCTAACAGCCAAATGAAGTCCAAGGAGTGCTTATAGTCACCCAGGCCAGAAGGTGCCAATCCACACCACGTTTTCCATTCCAGGCTTTTTCCATTTCATTCCTTCCAATTTCTGAAGCTCTCATCTGGTAGATTTCTACCGACATTTCTGCATTCAACCCTTCCTATCTCCACCCTCAGCCTCAGAAGAGGAAGCTTTCCAGCATCACAACAGGAGATCCTGTTTCTGCAGTAAATGGCGTGACCTAGTTTGGAGGCTAAATAAAATGGGTGTGGTGGAAGCAGACAACAGATGTCGAGTGGACCTTGTGGTTCTGCTGCTCATTGCAAGTTTTTGCCTTTTTCAGTATTACCTTCACATTATTTTCTCTGGGTTTCCTACAGAAGACAGCATTCTCTACGTATCCTGAATGTAATATACTAACGGAATCATACATAGACCTAGATTCCAATCGTGACAAAAGATACTATGAGTGTTAACAATACCTTGGGTACACAAAGATACCATCAATGTGGAACTGCAATACATAAAATGCTTGCCTGCCAATTTTTATGGAAAATCTCATTTTATTTGCCAGCTGTCTGACTCAAATACCTAAGGAATGATTTTAGCACACTTCATAGGCAGAAGGTACGAGCTCTCATTATTCACACCTCTCGACTGAATATCTGGCAACACATGGAGTCAAACACCAGCAATTAAGTGTCTGCCTCCAATTTAAAAATAATTCCTTAAGTCTAGCATTTTTGTTTTGGAATATGCTTTTAGCCATGTGTTTGCATTGCTTTCGTTTTAAATTATACATTTCTCCAAACAAGTAATGAGGCATCCCTTCCAAAAAAATGTTCTTTCACTATCTACTTTCTGCCTTCCTCTGGAATCAGACCTGAATGTAAGTAACGTCCCACATTCATTTCATTCCTGCACCATCTTGTAGCGATTTACATTCTTCCAAGCTTCTTTAGTCTTGAACATTTTATTTATTAACTATTATACGTAACTTCTGTGCCTCTGGGAAGAGGCACATGTGTTTAAACAACCAGAAGTTAACAATTCTTTATTATTTCAATTCTTCCGCAGACTGGGTTCAACTCTTAGCTCATCTCACTGTCCACGGACTGAGGCCACAAGAATTGGTGTACATTTCTTTTGGAACTCTTTAAATGTTAATATCAATGCACAAAGCATGCATTTCAAACTCCAGCTCTGTAAACAATTCAGGAGTTTTGTTCACTAAACAGATTCAGACTCTACAACAATTCACAGAATTTTCTGCATCAGTTTTTATTATCCTGACCTATCTTTGATTCACTTGCTAACAAATGCTTCATAGTAGAAATGTTCATCTTTCAGCCTGAAAAAGCCTGAAAATATTGTTTTCTTCTATTGTGAAAAACTCAACAAGAAAAGCAGAGGAAGAAATTATTTGTGAAGGCAAAGCAAGCTACAGTCTCAATAACATTTTAGTAAGAGTACTACCTTATGTGGCCACCAAAAATATCAGTTATTGGAGTCTGAACAAAGTCAGCCTGTCGAGTGACTGAGGATTTGTTGCGAGGTCCCACTTGCTCCCATTCATCCTCACTGCCTTCTCCTTGCTCATCTTGTTCCTCTTCCTCATGAACAGTCTGAACCTCAGGGCCATTGGAAACAGAGAGTTCTTAAAGTGAAGAAAAATAGTTTTGTGTTTGTTTTCTTTTCAAATAAAACATGCAAACAGATACAGAACTTAAAATGAAAAACTATATTAATTATTATCAGAAGATAAAATGTTTCCAGAGATTACCCAGATTTCATAGGCCACAGATTTGAAAACATGAATGAGAATGAATATATTCCTGGTCCCCTCGCATCTAGGCATATCCATGTATCAACACAATGCAGCTCACTAATGACTGTATGTAAATAGATGCAACTTTCTAATAAAGCTTCATATATTTTTAGTTATAAGTTTATGGAGTAGAAAAATAGAAAGTGAAGTGTTACTCTGGAAGCATAATTATGGCATTATTAAATACGACTCCTTTTCTGCACGGATATTTTACAGAGAACCCGAGGCTTAGCAAATATTTTCTTTTCAAGTGCCAAAGTCAGGAGGCTAAAGAAGGCTTAGCACACAGCCAGAGAACAAAATACTGAATGATCACTTTATATCATAAAAAATTTGTACCCTGCTTAAGAGAAATTGGTAACTGGTGATCTGAACTCTACGCTTGGCTAAGGCTGTGTTTTGTTTCATTTTTAAATGGGGACCCCAACATAAAGCCACTGTAAAATAAAATGGTATTTTAGACTACATACCAAATCCTAACACTTATTTCAAAGAAAACTTTCCTCCATCGTTGTCATTAAGACTTTTGAAATCATTCACTATGTTGTTTTGAATTAGCCATTAGTCTAGAAGTTTCTACTTCCAAAATGAGATCTTCATCGACAGTAGCAAAACGCACTTCTATTTTCAGTCTACCATGGAGAGAGCCAAATCCCCAGTAAACAATTTTTATATAGAAATGAATCCTTGAAAATATGGCATTCCATCCCTATCTCAACATCTACTCCAAAACTTCTCTGTATTACATAACTAACATAAGAGGAGAAGCATTTTAACGGACAAATACTTGAACGAAATAAAGTTTGCAACAAAGAAAACTAACTTTCATTATGTGGAGAGAGAAGTTTCTTTAGGGTCAGCATTTCTTCATGTAGTCCATTGAGAATAAATCCCAAGTATTCTTCAGCATCCTCTTGTCTGCCCTGAATAAAATGTTTCTTCAGTAATTGAAAGCATGAAAATGCCATATAATGTAAAAGCAGATATAAGACATTCAACTTCTGGCTTTCCTATTAATTTTGCACATTTATAAGCTACCTAGGTTACAGTGTTTTATGAAAGACAAAGAATATTTAAGTTTTACTGTAATATCTGTTCATTTCTATTTCAAAAAGAACCAACACGAGCCAGTAATCTACCAGGACAGCAAATACTTAATAAATGTAAGCAAGTTCATATTTGTGCAACTTTCTTTGGAATTAACACCAATCAAGCCCAAACCAAAAGATGGTTTGAGTCATTATCTGTCATTCAAATTGAAATGAAACCTGAAGTAGTGCCTCAGCAGACCTCCAACCACCCCACGCTGAAACCCAAGCAGAAACAAACAACTGCACGTTTCTATAATAAAAACCAGTCTTATCTTCTCTATAAAAATAGAGGCCGTCCTGTTCCATTTTTCTCACTGTTCTGATACACCAAACTGTGTGTATCAAAACCTATCTGATAAACAACTTCATGCAGCGTAAGACCCATGGTAGTCTAGTCCTAACTACAATGAGCTACCAACTAGTTGATTTTAGAGATACTTAGGCACAGAAACTGATGTATGGCTTTTACATTCTTCTAACCATAGCGACTGCCTTGTGATGCAACTACAGAAGTCAAAGATTTGTAAGTCACACCTTCTCTGACAGACTTGACTTGATAACCGTCAGAAGCCTATAAATATACGTAGGTTCAAAGGCAGCTCCTGGTCGGATGTCCCTCACGATTTTATCACCCAAAGCTGCAAGACAAAGAGAAGCACATATAAGTAGCAGCACACAGAAGCTTTACCACATTCTACCAGTGATACATGAAATAAACGTTACAGATTCTGGAATCCAGAATCATCTTTTATGAACAGTTTTATTACAGTTTCAGCCTAGTAACTCAAGTTCAGGATCCTTAAGATACAACTCCTACCCACAGCACTTTTTAGGAAGCAGCATTCTACACTGACTTACTCATGGTCTGGAAAATTCAAAGCTCTCTTTTTATATTCAACACTATGAAGATCACAAGAATATCTATAACATCACACACACAAAAATAATTCTCCTATGTATGTTTTCTCTATTTAATTTTTTTGCTTCAAAGAAGCGTTTGTAATTCTAATGATCACTTTTCCTTCCTGCAAGACAAAAAAAAACTGACCAAGAAACAGTGGGACCCATTTGACATTAAAGTTCAGCCTAATAGCAATACAAGGCATCAGAAAATGTACTTGAGAACTCAAACACAATTAAAATGACCTAGAAGTAAAGTAAGTTGCATAAGACAGTAAGATTTGTTTTACAGAAACAAAACTTTAAGACAACAAACCACAGAAATGTCTGAACTGTTTGGAAATCACTGGAGCAACCAAGTCCTCATGGTATTCTCTTATGATGTTACATAAACACATTCCTGAAACTGGTTTTTACTTCTATAAGTTTGTAATAACAGATCTGTTTCAGAGAGAGAATAATGAAACCTATAATAATGTACTTGCATTGAAAAATACTCCATTCTTCACTATAAAACTGTCATTGACCTTAAAAATATATAATTGAGAATGATATACTTTCCCAGTTTTCACATTGCTATAGTACACAGATAGGATGCAGAATTAAAAGCCATTGCCTGCAGGCACTCCCTAACTGCTGACGAGATTTACTACTGTCCTTCCTTGTTCTGAAGTCATGTGTGTGTTGACTAGTTAAGAAAACACAATTGAGCAAGCTGTTAAACAAAACAGCTGGTAATACATAAGGAAGGAAATGGAATAAACACAGTGAATACCAAACAATTTTGTTAGGAAGGGTATGTTCTCAGAAGACATGCTAATGATTCAAGAAACCCTTAAATAAAGGCCTATTCTTACTGTGCTTGTACATTTGGTCTACCAAACATAAGGCCCGACACATATGATTTCTTTATATGAAACACCAATGAAGAAAAACAAGACACTGGCAGGAAACTAAATGCAAACTGAAAGATATCAAGAAAACCTGAAAGGCTGAAGACCCACAAGAGGGATCAAGCATCAGTATTTAAAGGTCTGAAGTACACCACACAAAATGGATCCCTACCCCAAAGCTTTCTGATCGTGTTTTTAAGACATTTTTTCCCCCTCCTCCCACTCACCTTGTTTTGCTTTAGGAGGTACAGGCATATTAGTGAACTCATTCATTAAACGAACACTGAAACAGAACGGAAGGAACAACTACACATGAGCAGCATGTTAAGACTTAAAGGGAAAAAGAATAAGATTAGATCATTTCTTATTACTGACAGCCAAAAATCCTAGACTACCAATACAGAAGTCCAAATGAAGTTCAGACAAAAATTAACCAGACCATTGCTAACATGCTGAGATGGGAAGTTCTCACAGCTCACTTTTGCACATAGAACACTAATTAAAAACTATACTAAAGCAATAGGAAGTATCTGCCTTCACAACTCAAGTATAAAATACTAAGTTCATTATGAAAGCCAAGTGTCATTAAAAAAGCAGTCTTCTGTATATATGATAGCATTCATTAACTACAGTAAACAATCATTTCTTAGATACTTCTTAATGAGCTTAATCAGACCACAGACTGATTTTCTATTTAAAAAGGAGCTACTTACAAACTGTCTATCATTGGTGTTGATGTACACGGCCGCTGTGATTTTGAATACATTGGAATGGACTTCATTAAATGATACATTGGAGGGCAAGCAACCAAGGCTTGCAGGGTCTATGCAGTGGCATTAAGGAAATATTCAGAAAGCAATCTGCATATTAACCAAATATTCAATCATATTAAAGATTATATGCAAACTTAATTCTTAATCCATTAACTACAGCAGAACCACCATTGGATGGACTTTTCTCACATTAGCTGTTAAAGCACAGAAATCCTACTAAAAAATGCCAGCACCTTGTAACACGTAGCATTTTCACTGACATCTTAATTCCAAGAGCAAGCCAACCTTCCATCCCACTGCAAAGGACTCATCTTAAATCACTTCATTCACAAGGATGATACACCAATAACCAGTAGATTATCACAGTATTATACAACGATGGCATTAAAGCAACAGAAAACCAAACGATCAATCTACCAAATTGCCAAAGCAAAGTCAAAGAGGAAGAATTCTTCCTTCAAGCACAAAAGAGCCACTTCAGTCAACGTACAAAGAGTAAGCACAACAAGAATTCACAAGCTGGTCAGGAGACAATTACAGTTCTGAACTGTTTTGATAGAGGTATGAGACACTGTGAAGAAGACTGCAACAAGGTGCAGGGAACGCTGGATGCTGGGCTCAGTGATCCAACAAGCCCCTGCAGTTTGTAGATGCTGACATGAAACACCTGAACAACAGCAGCACAGTATGTGGAGACAAAGGCTTTTCTAGAACACTTACCAGATCAAACCAGGAAAACACTGAGAGAAATTAAGCACGTTTTTACATATTAATTTTCCCAAGGTAAGGATACAGCATTGATGTAGCACCAGTTTCCTTTGTTGATCAGCCCTCGAGGTTGCAAAGACACTGGTTTATGTACTAGCTTTACATTTTCCAGTAATTCTGCAGAATAAGAAACGGTACATTTAGCATCAATTAAATGCACGTGCTAGTGATCAAAACAAATATGTGCTGAGGCATTACAAAACAATACACATCAGTCAACAAGATGCCCAGAAACTTAAGCAAATAAAGCTGATATAGTAACATCAGTTTACAGATTTCAGCAGACAGTATTTTATAGCACAAATATCTCAGTGCAAACAGGATAGACTGATATTAGCATACCTTTCTGAACAGTGTTTTATTTACTGCTTCTAAAACCTACAGGGTTATACAATAATATAGTTCTTACTGTTTTCACACTTTTGAATAGATCAGCAATGGCACAAGTTTAAGGAAATCACAGCACCTAAGTTTAAGTCCGTCACAGTTACGAAATGGAGAGCAACCAGGGGAGCTTTTCCTAGAAGTCTGACCTGTTGTCTGGGTACCTAAATAAATCCAATATTTTCCTTGAATAGGCTCTGGCACACTTAAAGTTTGGGAAAGATGGACAAGCAGCATGCAAAACTGCACAAAAAAAATATAATCAAATAATCATAGCAATTGCCTACTGGGAGGATTGTTTGGTTTTATAATAAACACATGGGCTTCTAAAGTTCTTCACCCAGAGAGTGGTGACGCACTGGAACAGGTTGCCCAAGGAGGCTGTGGATGCCCCATCCCTGGAGGCATTCAAGGCCAGGCTGGATGTGGCTCTGGGCAGCCTGGTCTGCTGGTTGGCGACCCTGCACATAGCAGGGGGTTGGAACTGGATGAGCACTGTGGTCCTTTTCAACCCAGGCCATTCTATGATTCTAAAGCCATCATGCCACACACCACATGAACTTAAGAGCCAGCACCGTTCACTAGAAGGCATAAAGCAATAACCAAGTGGAGCAGGTAGCAGAATCACAAAGCCCATGTCTTTCTGCTTCCACTTTCTAAGACCATGGTCTCTGCTGACAGTGGCAGTTCTGATTAAAACCAGAAGGCAGAAATCTCAATGCTCTGTAATACAAGGAACCTGGCTCCTGAAAAGCACACAGCACAGCCGCAGATGAAAACTTCCACACTGAAACGCATTTGCCATGAAGTTATTAACTCTCAAGTATTTCAGAACACATTACTAATGCAGCAATGTGTTGCCCACACCATTCAATCTTCTTAATAATTAATTGCTGTTGAAAATTAAGACAAAGACAACGAGAATAACTCTTACTTAATGTCAACCAATACCTTTCCAGGTTAAATGTATTTTTCCCCCATCTCCTGTCACGCTGAATAAAAACATTACTATGACTTTAGCATCCTCTTGTGGTCATAAGACTGCTTTCTAAACAATGTCTAAAGCAACTGCAGTGAGCTTTCTTTCAACACAAAGGTTTCTGTTTTTCATGATTACATTCCATACCACGTCCACAATTAGGCAGTAATATTTACAGGAGCATCATGAGAAGGCAAAATACACTCACCATCATGAGAAGAGTTTCTTAAAGTGTCAGGACTGACTATAAAGCACACATCACTAACCAGAAGGAATTCACATCCCTTCTGTTGGTACTTAATTATGAAACATGGCTTTGGTTTGAAAACAAACCTAGAACAGTGTTTCCATGTTTACTGTAGCATTGAATCTTTGTGACAAATGAAGCAATTCTTGCCTTGTTTGCTACTATCTTGGGAAAGCAATGAATCACTGCAGTCTGCATGAATTTCTTTCAGATATCTGATGTTAGAGCCATAGTCACTCCTACAATCTCTTCTGAAACAAATAAACCCAAATTTTCCATGCTTGCTGAAACAATAAGGTTTTTGAATGTTACTTCTCTCTGCCACAGCTACATCTCCCTACAGAACTAAAGCCTGAGGATGTGCCAACAGGTGAGGGTCCAGAGGAGGGCCACGAAGATGATCAGGGGGCTGGAGCACCTCCCTTATGAAGACAGGCTGAGGGAGCTGGGCTTCATCAGCCTGGAGAAAAGAAGGCTGTGGGGTGACCTCATTGCAGCCTTTCAGTACCTAAAGGGAGCCTATAAACAGGAGGGGGGTCAACTCTTTGGAAGGGTGGATAGCAGGACAAGGGGAAACGGTTTGAAGTTGAGGGAGGGAAGATTTAGGTTGGATGTCAGGGGGAAGTTCTTTACTGTGAGAGTGGTGAGGTGCTGGAACAGCTGCCCAGAGAGGCTGCGGATGCCCCGTCCATCCCTGGAGGTGTTCCAGGCCAGGTTGGATGGGGCCCTGGGCAGCCTGGTCTGGTATTAAATGGGGAGGTTGGTGGCCCTGCCTGGCAGGGGGGTTGGAGATTCATGGTCTTCGAGGTCCCTTCCAACCCGGGCCGTTCTGTGATTCTGTGAACTTCTTCAAGTCCCCAACAGTAACAACAGAGTTCTAAGAGCCACCTTCAATCTTTTCTACATAAACCGGTATTAACACCAACTGGAAATATAATTGAGCCCCTTCAAACTTTACTAGGGACATGTATAAACTCCCTAGAATTTACAGATCCTCTTATTCCCTACTACTACTTCCAACCATTTTTCCTTCATACTGTCTGCATGCACTTGATTTCTGTTCTGGCACATCCTTCCACGCTTATCTTTATTGCATTTTACCTTTCTTTTCATTTAAAAGCACTCCAGATTTATTCAAGTTTCAAATGTTTGTGTTCTTCATGTGAAATTCTGCCTGAAGCAAAACAAACTTCATACGCACTGTTAATTCCATCACCTACACAACAGAAACACTGCAAGGAAACAGGATTCAGAATCCTTTCTATATTCCCTCACTGAAATTCCTCCTGCTTACCAGAGCACACAGTTAAGTGACCATCCCTTGACTCCTCACCAGATGCTCACAGCACATCTTACCCACTTACTAAAACTAACTGTTAAGTAATTTTTCCCCAACTATGAGTAACATGAAGTCTATTCAAGTGTTTCACCTTCTAGCCCTGATTCTCACCTCTTTATCCTGTGAGCTTTCATTCACATTTGAGGATTAAGAAGCCACAGACTTCTGCAGGCTGAATCAAACAGCAGCAAATTAATTTCAAGGTGCCTGTGAACCATTAATCCCCCTGTAATCACTGGTGAAATTAATCTGTCTGTGGAAAAGACATTTGTGTTCTTCTGTCTCGAGCACCTGCTCTCAAATAAAAGCTGTACAGAAGGGCCTCAGAGCTGCAGCACTGTCAGAAGACTTGCTAGTTTTGCTTGTTGAACTCAATTTATACCTGATTTTTACTTCTTTATGTATAAGCAAAGCACTTGATGTACCTCTTTCCAAGCAAGGCAGAAGAAGAAGAGAAGAAAATGAAGAAGCTCCCCTCTTTCCACAGAGCAAGGCACTGTATAGATGGAATCCAGAAACATTTTATAGTGAAATCAGGTGCATGTGATCTAGAGTGTAATTCCTACCTAAATTAACCACAATGAGAAGATGGATTCCTTTCCACTGGAAAAGGATTGATTATCATACTACTCCCCTTCAACAGTGAAGGTACAAAAGAAAAGTGCATAGGAATACTGCTATTTTAATACACCAGAGACAAAAGAAAAGGCACTGCTCCCACCTGGTGGCAAAAAGCTGTACAGAAACAGTCAGTGTCTACCAAGTTAAAGCTGCAGCAACCCAGACAAGCCTACAGCTGTGGTAAGCAGTTCTACTGTTACGGTTGCCACAGAATAGTTTTAAGATTCATCACCATCTATCTGACTGCTGAAGTTTCTGAAAGCATGAAGTACTCTGCATGCACAGGTTCTTACAAACCACCATCTGTACGTACACACACTTTGATACAGTCAGCCGTGTTTGTGACACCCAAGGGAAAGAGACACAGAATTAGCTTTCCTCTCAACAGACAGTTGTAAGCTGTGAAACCATTACTTGAGTGAGCAAGTGGATGAGAGGCAGGTACACACTGCGGGCTGTTCTGAACAGAAATCTCCTCATCAGCTTCCAGTTACAGCAGAAGAATGATGCTTGTCTTGATGTTGTCACACGCGAGCTGCTGCTGTGCTTGTAAATTAACTTCTGGCATAAATCAGTGGGATTTTGCACAAGCTTTTTTACACGTGGACTATTTCACAATTTGTAAGTAGGTTTTGCTGTGTAGTGACACAAAACACAACTAACAGGCTATTTTTCTTCATATTTTTGCAGTTCCAGTTGGAAATCAATCACATTCGTGCTCCAGTATTTCTCATTACACCCACAAACAATACCAACAGTCAAAGCCTTTATATCACACAATCTTTCTGAATGCACCCTTTGGACAGTTTCTTATGGTTACCCTTTTAACAGGCAATGAACAGCACTGCTTCTGAATAAAATAATATACTTTTAAATTGTTAAAGGTCATTCTTCAATATTTGCAAGATGGACCATTCCAAGAGCACATCAATAAACCTAATGACTGTCTCCTGAATTGGAGTTTTTGAAGCAGAACCTGTTTAGCCATCACGCTTAAGCTACCAAGAATTTCAGCTACTTTGGTATAAATACATTAACACTTCTTGTTGCAAGGCATTATACATGATCATAAGCACTGGATAATATGACACAAGCTTTTCTAACATGCCCTCCCTGTTACAATATCACATAGCTGAATGCAACTAGTCCATTTTTTAAGAAATCATAGATCATTTAAGCACACTGTTTGAAAAGCAGCTCAAATGATAACACCTTGCAATATTTACTCAGGTAAACAGCTTATTTAAATCACACCTTCCGTAGCTGTGTCCTAACAGTCACCCTAAGAACATTAGGAAAGGAACCTTCTCCATCAATGCTGTACGCTCCTGTTTACAAGCAAAGTTAATAGCACTCTTCTAACTGTAACATCCACTCGTGTGTAATAACTATACCTGCAATCTTTATGGCTACAGGATCCTCTGAAACTGGAACAGGCCCCTCTTTGACTTCAACCTGTTTTTCAGGGACCAGAGTAGATGTGGCAGGAGGGGTATACTTAGTCTCAACATAGACCACAGATGTGGAAGCAGAGGGCTTGGAATTGTGAAAAAGACTAGCCCACGATTTCGCAGGCTGATTAACAGGGACTGATCCTGCAACCGTGGCTGTTGCCTCAGTAGTAGGTGAAGCTTCCTCAGGCTTAGCTTGGTCTGAGTCAGTGCTTTCCACAGTGTGCAATTCTACCCCATTGGCAGCTGTGTCCTCACCAGAGGATTCAAGTGTTTGTCCATTAGTAACGCCAAGACTTTCAGTAGTATCAGTACCAGCATAAGGCTGTACAACAGCTGTCCTTAAAGGGCTATCTCTGCCAGTCTCTGAGGGGATGCAAAACTGTTCAGAATTAGTAACCCTGCATACCTCAGGCTGCCCTGCAGTCCTGGTATTGTCTAGTGCGCTAGAAACAGAATCATCAGAAACAGCTTCATGAACGAAGTCCACAGAATTGTCCGGGCTGTTGCAAGTCCTTGGTGTGGCCAGAGAGGGGATGTCCCCCGTCAGTTCCGTGTCCTCCGTGCCCATACTGTTCAGTCCCGAGGAATTGGCGTGGCCATTCACAAGAGCTTCTGTGGGAGCCACGCCATCGCTGACATCTTCCAAATAACTGTAGTATCCAGGGGGTCTTTTTTTCTTCTTTTTACGCTCCCTCTGTCCAAGGCCTCCAGACAAGCTGTCATTTTCAGCATTAGAACCACTATCCAGAGTGAGGGTTGGGTCAGAGAACTGGCAGTCAATTGAGTTGTAGTTTGCTTCACCGAGACTGTCTTCAGGGGTTTTCTGAGCAGGTGCACAACTGAGAATGAATTCTGGAGCCTGAGGATTCAGAGTGCTTGAAATACCGTAGTCGGTGTTATTTAGTACAGAAGACTCCGTCTCAATAACTTCATTAACACCAAATTCAATTCTCTGATACTCCTCCCCTGGATAAAAGAAAGTAAACCTGAGTTACTGAATGACATCTATTAAAAAAAACCATGAAAAAAAAATCAAGAAAAAAATATATTTTCCTTCAACTCAGAAAACAAGCAACCCTCCCTCAAACAACAACCATTCTCATTCTTTGTATCAAGCCTAAAGACCATTTCTAAAACACCATTTTCCTGAAATCTATGGAGCCTTTCTTAAGCTGAGTTTGTAGTTTTCTAAACTGCTGCACTGTCTGTGCAAGGAGCACCTGTTAAACTGGCCCATTAAGAGCAACCAAAACCCAATGACGTTAGCAATATTCTGAATTAAATTAATTACTGAGCAAGTGCATACAGAATATGGTGCATTATTTAACCCCGTGCTTCTTCCAAAGCCAGCTTTTGTCAGAGAAAATTAGAAAGCATAAGCCTTTAAAAACTATCTTTATATGACAGCCAAATCTATGGCTATGACAGCGTGATGTATTTCTCGTCTTGAAATCAGTCTCATGTAACAGATAAACCTCAATGTAAGTCAACTTTCAACTCATATGTACAGCCAGTGCTGAACAATTGGTGGGTTACATCTTATAAATTCATCCTGACATCTTCTTTAAAGAAATGAGACAAATACTCTCATAGTAAGCTGCAATATCATTATATATGATCAGTCACAAAGCACTGCAATTTCATGGAACTTAGTTTCATAATGCATGTGCTCCAACTACTGACGACCTTGGTTAGAACTACTTCCATGAAGAGATAAAATTAATGAAACTGCAGCATCTCAGAAGTGTTAAAGGTAAGCCCACGCTGCAGTGCTTGCTGGTCATTCAGTTTTGCAGGTCTTTCTATGATACAGATGTCACTGTTTCAAGGACGTTTTTACATCCTATGTTCCCTCAAAAGATGGGGAGCTAAAAAAGCACATCTCAAACTTCTAAGACTGTTATCTAAGACTGTTATCTGTTATCTTCCTATGGAAGGACAGAGTCCGGAGAATATTTTGATACATAACTGTCAACAAAACTGTTCCAAAACCTTTCAAGTGCAATCTAGAGAAGTCAGCTGGGAAAAATACTAACTGAAAAAAAATAATGGTGAAATGCACAGCTTTATGTAATACCATATGAAGAGTAACACACATTCCATGTGTGCTGAGGGCTGATACATGCAGGAACAAAATACTACAAATTAACAAACAAAAAAAATCAAGTAATAATATATTTTACATGATCAATATCTCACACAATTTCCAAATGTAATTTCATGCCAATATAAAAACGTAGATACAGATGTTAATTGCTTTTCTCTCAGTGCTTTGATTTATTACCCAAATGAGTAGGAAACACATCTGATGTCTCAATCTTGCTGCCAGTTAGACTGAAGGAAACTTGAAAAGAGAGAGAAATGTCTCCCCATACTAATTTGACTTCCCTAAATGGTGCCATCAAGAGCCTGAACTTCAGACCTGCTTAGCCCTCCCCACACATCTGGGTGTATGTATTTTCCAACACCATGCCTGCCAAGCCACCTTTCACCAACTAATTCTGCAATCACTGCCTGTCACCACGCAGAAGAGAGGGCTTAATTCTCTCTAAAATCAGCAGCCCAGAGGCAGGGAGGTGGAAAGATGCTGTTGTTATCCACCTAAGAGGGGAGGGCTGGGAGATCTCAGGCGTCACCTCACTCTGCTCAGCAGCAGCACTAACCGGCTCACCAGGGCTATGCACAGGCTGACTCGCCAGGTCACACTGCTCACAACCAGTCACTGCTTTGTATGCTTGCAAATGCAGGGCATGGGTTTTAAGGGACACAGTACACCAATCCACACTACTGCTGATTAGTTCATCTTCTTCTGTAGTAACTTGTTAGTTTACACACACACACACACACAGAGCTAGTTCTCTACCACTGGTGACGTGTGATACTCTGTCAACCACAGTAAGAATGAATGACTGTGCACATTTCAAACTCCTACCAATTCCAAACCACCTGGGACTTCTGTTTCTTCTTCAAAATCTCATATTAAAAAAATAACAATAATAGATAGGGGTTTCCTTTTGTGAGTTAAGTCTACCACAGCCCAAAGTGAGAGGTCTCAGGTGTACCCTCCATGCCAGCTCCTCCTGTAAGCTTCCAGTACCTGCTCTGCCCAAAGCTAACCTGGCAAAAAATAGTCCAAGGGAGTATTTTCTTCTGTTCTGGTGGACTAAGCAGCTTATCATGGACTAGACAATCACAAGAGCCAACCCAGGGCAAGAAGAGGGCAGAAAACAAAACATTTCTTATCACTGCAGCAGAAGGTTAATTTAGCTGAAGGCACAACATGAACCCAGTTGGACAAAATCTAGCCAAGAGCATAACTGATATTCCAGCGTTAAATACAAATTAGGAGATTGCAAGCAAGGAATTGAACTTCACCCCTTGCAGCAGGAGTTAAATAATAAGCAGCAGTATCTACCCTATAGTTAGTCTATGGGCTGCCTGGCAGAAGCTCATTTGCCATAAGATCGTGTAAAGCTCCTCCGAAAAACGAGAGGTAATTTTTTGCTGCTTGTTTTGATTTTCCATTTGGCTTCTGGGCAATTTTGTTTCAATCTAGTTCACAGTACAATTGGTGAAGGGACTGAAACAGATGCATCTGTCAGGAACAACATGACAGCATATTGAAACAAGTAGCAACAAACGCTCCCAGGACAAAGTCTATGTACAATAACCAAAGCTGTGAACACTTGCTACTAATTAGTCTGAATATTAGAGCTTCAGCTGTGATTTGATTATTCCTAGTATTAACAAGTCTTCTAATTATGTAATCAAATTAAATACTGAGATAAGTAGAAAAAATTAGGCTACGGGGTGACAACGTGGTCAGTATGTGTGTCTCAATGTAATTACAGATATTCTGCATAAGCACAGCAATCCATTTTAGTCTCCACAGTTTCTTCTGCAGCCACCACAGCGATTATATGCATGCACAGTACAGTGCAAGCCTGTTAAAGACACTTCTCAGGCAAAACCTAATTCGCTGTCATTACCTAATCTCAGGGTTGGGAGGGATTCTCTCAGGATCTAGGAATGATCTGAAAAACATTTGTACAAACCAACTTTCTGTACAGCTTGTTAACATCAAAATCTATGTCTTAAAGAACACAGCTTAAATCCACAGTTAGACAAAGCGACATATGACTGGGCACCCCTGCCGCCAGTAACAGTTTGTACCACCAGACAGCCCTTTTAATGAACTTCTCAAACTTCTACTTAAAATTACTTAGGATCCTAAAACTAGCCTTACACTACATATAAAGCTACCTGATTTTCAATAGTGCTTCAAGACCCGCCTGGATGCCCAGCTGTGCGACCTGGTGTAGGGAACCTGCTTCGGCAGGGGGTTGGACTCAATGATCTCTGGAGGTCCCTTCCAACCCCTATGATTCTGTGATTCACATCTGCTTTCAAGCAGGGCCTGTTGTCCCTTTTATAACTGACCATCTTATTTACTTTTAAACGCAAGGCCAAAGTTGCTAAGCATAATAACTCAGAGCTCTTAAACATGTGTATTCGTGTCTTCGTAAGTACTTCTGAGAAATGCCCAGTTAAAACATTTGGATTAACTGGAAGAAGATCTAGATGACATTTGTATCATTCTCAGATATGTCTGGGTAAGTCTCAGCTTCTGTTCCCTAAGGTTCACAAAAGGAATTCCCCTGGCTTCTTCTGCACAAGTTGACCAGCAAGCTCCAGCACTTCAGTTTCACAGTTACATTCTACACCATTTGAGCAGGATGTGAAGATTGTGTGGCAGCACGACTGAGAAGTACGTCCACGCTGATCAGCTGATGTTTAACACAACATCTTCATCCCATGGGCTTAAAGAAACAACCTGGTGATACACCTGCTGAGTTCTAAAGAAAAAAATCTAAAGAGAGCCTGTAGTAGTTTTAGGGAAAGCTTCAAAACTAAGTTTTCAGAAGAGGCTGTTGAATTCTCACCACGATGAAACACTTACCTGTGGACTTAATGCCGCATGAAACTGTTTCATTGTAAGGGGGAAGCTGTATGCAAAAAAGAAATGAAATGAATTCTCATTAATAACAATTTCATTTCAAACATCCGAATACTTTAAGAATAACCCCACTGTTAAGGTCTAATTTTCTGAGTGTGTCTTGAACTCATGGTTCTATATTTATCAAATCCCGTACTGTAGCTTCAAGAGTCCTTGCAGATTACCACCATTACTGAAAGATAAAGATTACCTTGGTCACACATCATAGGCTCATCAACTTCTAAACCACTTCACCTCGCTGTATCAAGATCCTCCTTCATCAACTAACTCACCACGATTTTAAAAACAAGAAACAGATCTTCTTTTCAAGTAAAAGCTGAAGACAGACCATATTACCCGAGAAAGGACACAAACAGAGCTTTAGATATTCACACCTAAACCTCTTGACTCTCAACCTGCTTCAGCTACTGGCTGAATCACTTCAAGGGCAACGTTCTACCTAATGTTGAAGTAATTACATTTAACAAAAACAAGTACTTCTGATGAGCAATCTAAGCATAACATAATCTCAGCACACAGAAACCAGCTGGACTGTAAGCTACTCCAGTATAAAACACTGGCACCATTTTATGGACTCAGAGATTGATAGAACCTTTTCTATCGTATAATCAGAGGTGGGCAATTTCTAATCCCTCCACGGCCTCCCCAAAGACTTCCCCAACAGCTGAATGCTTTCTCTTGTCCCTGCCATAAACTGGTTGCCACTGCTACATAGCAGCCCCACAGCTGCCTGGAGAACAGCTGAACTCTTTCTCCAGTGGGACACGTGGGGCAGTTTGATGGGGCCGTAATATTGATATAACAGCATACCAAGTTTCAAAGGCATCCAGTGAAGTCCTCACTTCCACAGAACTGAAAATCCTTACATACTACCTATTTAAAGCACTGTGGACAACAGTCACAGGTAGCTAGAAAATACTTCTACAATCACTTTATTAATAAGCATATATATTGTAAAATCCATCTGTAATCAACAGAACGTCTTCATACATCAAACTCACATACCAAAAACCAAAATCAATGGTTGGAGAAGAGGCTCCAAGCTGTTAAGAACCTATTATCTAAATAAATACTGAACATAGTTTACATATATTTTTACAGTTAAGACAAAAAATTACCCTCTAAATCTACACTCAACAGTTTACAATGAAACTTGTGATTCATTCCTTTCTCTGATTCCAATGGCTTACTAAAATAGCAAGTGGGAAAAAAGACTAAAAAATACAATAGCCCACCCACTGGTCACTATGTGTATCTGGTTAATCACCAGCCTACGTACAGAAGAGATTTCTGAGTTTGTTTCATGCAACTGGGTCATCTGAATAAACTCAGCCAACTGATATCTGATAGAACATATGTTCAAAAAGTCACTTCAGGAAAGAATTACAGACAACTTTTAGCTTTAATTAGTCTCTTGCCTCCGACAATAGGTAAGTAAGGGACTTCAGAAGGACACCAGCATCAACAGGTGCTGGGACTCCCAGGGCTGGCACTGTCCCCAGACAGAATGTATGTCAAACACCACCTCAGTTTTATAATCTAGCTCTTCTTTTCCATCATCCAGATAATTAAAACACTGAACTGAACTAGATCAAGGACAAATATAAGGAACATCATCCATCAGTTTTTGTTTCTGATAGCTAACCAGCAAGTGGTACTCTTGAGACAGGTATTTGAAGCAGTCTTGCTTCATTTTACACTGAAGGTTCATGCTTCCTCAATATAGGTGGTGAGAGCAGCTTTAAAGAAGCCAAGATCCCTTCAAGTTAGGATACCTGCTATGTGACACAAACACCACGCTGCTGTTACTGTATTTAATGGTGGGGAAACAGTAATAAAAATCAGAAGAAACATTTTACCTGAATATCTATTCTACATTCTCCCCGCCTCCCAGAGAAGACACAAAACTATCCCTAAAGGCAAGTACAAGTTAGCTTTCAATTTCTGACCCACCGCCCACAGCCTCTAAGCACTTCTATTGCTGCTACAGGTGTACTACACTACTGATACATTCTCATTTCTCAGTCCTCATGCACAGCCCTTCTTTATTTTTTAGAGTAGGTTTGATAATTAGTTTCATTTGAAAACACTTTAAAAAAAAAACACACACAAAAAAGAGCTTCAAAAGGCTCAGAAGATTTAGAAGCTTACCTTCCTCACAACTAAGAACACTGCTGAAAGCTATCTACATCCACCTCTTAAGACATAGGAAAGAAAAAGGCAATCAAATGGGGGCAATAGGGATGAGTAACTCATTTTCCACATCCTATCACTACAATGTCAGCTATTGCAGCTCTGAAAGATGACAGGAAGAAGGCAGAATAATCCATTTCTTATTGCTAAAAATTGATTTAACATCCACATACATGAAAAGAAGACTCCTGTTCAATATCTTCAGTTTGTGAATTAGCAGGCTAAGAGAATGATAAAAATTGTATAGTTATAATTGTATAGTTATATTTCAAACACATGCCAAGAGGTGCAGCTTTAAAATGTTGATAAGAAAAAGCATATCTTACCTCAACAGAGCAACGTGGAGTCACAAAGAACTGATTAAACTCATCAGGGCTGAACTCCCCAAAAATGTACTACAAATAAGAGAAAGAAAGATTTTTGTTAAAGAAGGACTTACATGCTGTGCAATTCATACATTCATAGTAAAGTGCCTCGTATTTTAAGATACTGCCAAACAGAATGGCTCGTGTTGAAAGACAGAAACTTACCTGTTTGCATCCCAGCCCTCACTCTCCCTAAGTCTTTAGCAAACTATTTCAGCCACCAAAACTCTACACGATGCATTTTCCTTCAGACAAGAGGTCTCCACAGCATGAGCTCCAGCACAACCCACGACCAATTCTAAACCAGCAAACATAGAGTGAGACAGTGGAGTTGTGTCAGCTCATATAAGCCCCACACACGATCAGTTTGACCTTCCAGAACAGCACAGATACCTACACTTCCCTTCCCTGAGCAATACCAGTGCATACGAACACTGAGCTGAACTAGTCCAGCCTCACAGGGAAACAGAGTGTCTTACACTGCCATTTAACTTCATTTAAATGCTAATTATTGAGATACGAAAAATTAAACTGAGTTTAGATGAAAATGTCATGTTGAGATGAGACGGGACCTTGCTTTATTATGCATTAAGTATGGCCATTCCTCATCTACATTTGAGACAAACCCAGTGTTTTCACAGAATAACCAGGTGACACTGTGTAAATTACTAGAGCAAATACCACTTCCATAGAAGCACTAGGCACTGTATTCTTGAATAATGCAACTTTAAGGCTATAGGAAGTAGAGCAGCAAGGAAAATCCATTTATGTTACTATGGATACTACATAAACCAAAACACGTATGGCAACGTGAAAATACTCCCAAAATTACAAGGTTACAGTAGTGAAAAGCTAAACTTCATTACTCCAAGTCTGCACAGCATCTAAGACAAAAATTAAGCTTGCTTCCAAGCAAATTACAGTTTAGCACTGAACTGCATTTTTCAGAACCCAATAAAACTGCATCCCCTGATAAACATGGGCATCAGCAAGCCAAACAGCAATCAATGATTTCAATGGCAACTCTCAAGGTAGAGCAGCAATAATGCTTGGAGGAGGGTCTGGTCTTCCATGAAGGGGAATAAAGCTCTGTCATGGGAATAAAGCTCTGTCATGACATCACAGAGTTGTGAAAACTTCCTATTGTAACGTTGCCCCTGGACTTACATTTAAAGATACATAATCCCCAAGAGGCTTAATTCAGAGTTAAATCTGATCTACCTTCCAACTACCCTGCAGCCTACGCACAAGCTTGCTGCTCCAGCTCCCATGAAGCAATCCTCTCTCTTTCCAGCAGTCCTATTTTGCATTGCATTTCTCCTGCTGCTCCCCAGATTTTCTACCTTTAAAAGAATAACCACCAACTTGGCATTAAGAGCACTCAAGGATCCTTTAAATAACTCGAAAGCCTTCTGAGCTCCATTTCTGCCACAGATGAAGAACAGTGTGAAAATACTCTCAAATTGTGAATTTCAACTATCTTCCACTTGTGGCTAATATTAGAAAAGCAGATGGAAAATGACAGTCTCTCCTTCAGGGGGCTGAAGAGGAGGAGACTTTGTGGAAACAAATCCACCTCTACCACCTTTCCACTTTCCCATCCCTGCTTCCAGACCTCTGCCTAGGATGGAAAACCAAAACAGTAAGCCTGGGGAGTCCTGATGGATCTGTTCCATTTTGCAATTCACAGCTGCAACCGAATTTGACCACATGCCAGACACGTATAATGCGTTATTAAACCTATCAAAATGTTCTAATTAAAGTTCTGGGACTAAACTCAAAACATTCTTATATAATATAAAAAAAGCTGCTACGCACCAGAATCAGATACAACCGGAGTCCTGAGCTCCTCCTGTCAGACTGAATATAGAGACCCTTCCCTTTGCCTCCCTTTTCAAGAACTGAAGCTGTGACACACTGGAACATTATACAAACACACTGCAGATGTTTTAAAAACATCTATCACTTTTCCAGTACATTTTTTCCTTTAATACAAGCTAAGAGCACTGGATGAGCCCACTGAAGCTGGCAGGGATTGCATTCCCGTGTCTTGACATGCCTCCCAAAGCTCTTCTGTCAAACACCTCCTTTAGAGCAACGCCCCCAGGATTTCTTAACCGTCATTCGAAACACCAATAAAATGGACAATAAAACTGAGATGCCTTTCTAAGTTAATCCCTATAATTTGATTACAATAGTGTGAAATTTGTCTGCATTCCAGCAGATTTTATGCCATTCTGAACAAAGAGTTCCATCAATGACATCATCTTTAAATCCTCGATGCTAACTGCGTCTGTTTGTACCACTGATTACAGAACAACAATTAACCAAATAAATCCTCACAAGAAAATCTGTTTTCCATAGCACAGTAATGAAAGCTGAAGCACTTTTCTAGCTCTATAACTGATTACCATAACCAATCAAGCATCATCTTAACTAAGCAAACAAAAGCAGCAACACAACTCATTCCAAAAAGGGGAAAAGCATTCTTGGAGGACCCCAAAGGATTACAACGCCTGCCCTGCAAGCTCTCTCCATGTGGACTGTTGGGGTTTTTTTGCTGTGCTCTCCCTTGAGCACTTCCAAAACGTTACCCCCTGCCTAGAAGGCAATCTCTGCTGCTGTTCCACCGCAGCCACACGAACCTTCTCCAGAGGAGCATGAGGAGGAGGAGGAGGAGGAACACACATTACACAGCGCTTGTCCTAGAAAAGTGGGTAGAAATAGCACTGCTCATGCATCATCACCTCGGCATCACCTGTGCAATGAGAAAGCTAGGAAAATGAAGTGTCAAGTCTTGCTTTCAAGCAGCATTAAATTGGCTTTCATCTGATAACCAACAGCTTCAGATCTCGCAGTCAAATCAGTTTCAATTGCAAACGCTCCCATTTCAACTGCTTCTCCACAAGAGTAAAAAAATGCAGCTTTTACTTGCTGGTGGCAAGAAATAATTCAACTCTATCTAAGCAGAAGGCATAGCAAGTAAAAACTAGTTCACATATACATAAACTATTTAATTATTTCACTTATACCATAAGCTATACAATCTTGCTCACGGAGGTAGCTTTAACACTAAGTATGCTTTGTGGAAGTTGTCAGCATAAGCTGGAATAGAGGAAGGAATCGACCCCTGCAGACAGTGGTGGCAACAGAAAGCTGTGTGTATGAGCATACCTGGGTGTCAGCAGTAGAGAAAGTGCACTCAAATCAGCCACCCCAGCAGTACATAAAGTGCTTCTCTCATACCTTTTACTTCACCCACACACTTGGTCAAGTTTGTCTTGAAAAGGGAAAGACAGCCTTTCTTCAGCCCTCTTTCCTTTTGAGGCTGAAATCCATTAGGTCTTATCTTAGCACACAGACCATCACTTGTTTGATATGAAGCCTTCTGATCGTTCAAACCCCATGAAACATACTGCTAAGGTGCTTAAAAAACACAACACAAAACGGGCAAGCTCCCATATCCAGGAGCTAAGATCGACCACTGGCCATCTTCACAGCTGTATCACAGCCAAACAGCAGTATTTGAGGCAAATAAGTTCCTGGAAAGAAAAATGCTATGCCAATATACCCTCTAGAAAGACGGCACAAAAAAACTATTTAATATTAAATTGTCTACTACAGAAATAAAGTTGTGTTTTAGGGCAGAGTGGCTGCACAGAAATGCTTTTAGTAGTTGAAAACCCAACGAATTGCGAGCAAACTTAGCCCAGCTTTGAGACCTTTATCACTAGCCTGGAGCTTGGAACTGGAACATGAACAAATGCAGGCAGTGCCTGGAGAAAGATGTGAGCTAGGTAAATGTAGGTCAGCAGAGACCATGAGTCAGTGCAACTCTGCCTTCCTACCATTTAAGCAATCATAGGCTTAACAAAATAACTAAGAATGCCAACACTGCATGACTGCGCCCTCCCTTCTTTGCCAGTTAGGATTTCTTGGATGTTATTACAGAACTCCTGCAGCTGAAGAAAGCATGGCACTTTTCACACATCTCTGACTAGCATGAACACAAGCTGACCAATTTATCACGAAGACTATTTCCAATAGTCACAAAAGCAGAGCAGGCCGTGCCCTTCCATTACTACTAGCTTTCATCAACGATGTAACGTTTTAAGTAAGAACAATGCACTGATCAGTAATCATAAAGCTATCTGCCAAAACTGTCTTCTTACACCAAACCTAGTTCTGTTCGTGTATTCCCCTCTTTTTGTTACCAAAATTAAGGTACTTATTGGAGCTCTTCCATTCCAAACAAACAGCAGCTGCCACAAAGAGTAACTAGCTCGAAGAATCTGGCTATAGTTAGGGAGGAAAAGGTGGAGTAGAATAAAAACCATCCCATCACCTTACACAGACATCATTTACTTTATGAGAGCAACATATCCTCCACACCCATGGGAAGACTCATTATCTTCCATCCTCCAAAGCAGGGCAGTCTCAGCAATGCCACCTCCATATTTCTCATTCACAGCTTTCCCCCTCTGGAGATTTTTCTGCTGCAAAAAGAAGAGGCTCCAAAACAACAGCCACCACTTGATTTTTAAGTAATGCTAGAACAGAGGTGAAGATTTTGTTTCTAATGAGAGCAATGCACTTTTATCATTCACTTGGGAACCCAAAGCGATCACTCAATGACAGGAAGGCTGTAGCTTCACTTCACAGAGCTCTTACTTCTTTGCTAACACCAGCTCCAAGCTGGTTGTTTGCAATTAGCAGACACTGAGCCCAATGCTCTGCTTGCACTGAACTTGTCACTGCATGAGTGTGCAAATTCTCAACTTTCCTAATAATGAAAACAAATAATTATCTGATTTATTACAGCACAACA
The DNA here is from genome assembly GCA_016647715.1 of Pavo muticus. Classification (NCBI taxonomy): domain Eukaryota; kingdom Metazoa; phylum Chordata; class Aves; order Galliformes; family Phasianidae; genus Pavo; species Pavo muticus. The sequence continues at coordinate 4,626,453 of JACDJE010000160.1, read as the reverse complement.
AGCACTGCAGAGTGAAGCTGGAACATGAAGTTGTTCTAGAATACAGCCAGCCTAACTACTGTTTTCTTCTAAGCGAGGCAGTCAAAACAACCTCTTACTAATTTTATCTAATACTTCCCAGCAGAAATACCTCAGTGTTAGCCCTTATTCTTCTCCGCCAGACTGTAATCATTAGGGCTGTAACCTCTGTGCAAGATACCTACAGCAGAAAGAAGCTCTGAGAGCACAGTGAAATTGGTTTTACATCTGGAGAAGGCTGTTTTGGCCACATTAAATAGCAAATTGTCTTTGAACAGCTCACACAAGCCCACCCAAATTCCAGACATACGATATAAATTGGTATCTGCCTGAAGTTTACAAAAGCTTTATTCAGCAGGCATTTCAGCAACTGAGATTTTGGAAAGATCCTTTCCAGCAAGCTTCTTTCCACTTGTGGAAGAACAAGCAGCACATGTGCTCTCCCTGCTACCAGCTTTAGTTTGCAGCACAGAGGAAGCAGCACATTCCAAGGCAGGCAAGGCAGGATGCCCGTGGCTACCAGAACAAAGGCAGGCTACACTGGAAGGGCTGCTAGCCAGCCAGCATCAAAGGTACTTGACAGCACCCAGGCAGCAGAAAGTTGTTCTTCTTCTGTGCTTACTGTACCTGCATTTACCTTGTAGGCAACTCTTATCCTTCAAATCTGTGATTTAAAATAAGAACAAACAAAAAACCAAACAACTTGGGCAAGGTTGTTAAGGTTACTAAAGAACTTCAAAAGGAGGTAGAGATATGGGAGGAAAATCTCCAACAAAGCCCCGAGTTTTAAGAAATTAAACATGTTTGAATATAAGCATATTTTAAAGTGGTTTAAGGGGATTATAATTAGCTTGATGAGGCCAAGGAGGAGGAAATAAGTGTTAAATGGATCACAGGATCAGAAGTTATCAGTGGGGACAGCACAGAAGAAAACTGGAAAGAACTCATCTGTGCCCGTCAGACCACTCTGCTCTCCAAAAGCTGAAGCATCACCCAAAACTTGGAACTGCACAAGTGCATCACTGTCAGAAGTGCCTGCAACCCAACCACAGCAGCCCGCACCTCAGCTCGTGCTCCCTTCTCTTGTGAACTGCTCTATGAGCTCAAACGGCCTCAGTTGCTAAAAAAAAACCCTTTGCAATGCAGTTACAGGTGCTAACCTTGCAGACACTGCCTACGGGACTCCAGCAGCACACAGTTATTTAAGGTAAGGAAATCACACCAAAAGGTCACGCTTCTCAAATAGAGTACTCAAATGCAAAGCTGTGTAAAATGAATGCAGCTTGTATCTTGAGTCCCATCCATTTGTGTGCATTCAATACGTTCTTTGCTCATTTCTACTGTTCACATTTTCTCAAAGGAATAGTACTTCACAGGATCGATACAGACCCATCCCAGGGGATGATGTTACACCAGGCACTGCTCTTCCAATCTGTCAAGCAAGCTAAAAAACGCACCGAGAAGTAAAGAAATGCGGGAAAAGAATGGATAGCTTCTTCATAACTGTAGAGGTGGAAAACTGCCATCTATCCTTAACAGCAGAGCTGAACAAGTCACCTACACAACGCTTTTCACAAGCAATTACTCAAGGTAGGATTTAAGGTGGCTAAGATTAGGTGAGGTAAAAATTAGCTGTCTGGACTCTAACCTGACAAGGAACACAGATTAGCAGCTCAGAAGGCAACTGAGCCCACCCAGCAGGGCTGCTAGGACTCCTCTGAAGGCCCGACACGGCATTCAGTGCTGCAGGCTGTGATGCTGAGCGCTCACAACTGTGGTTGCATGAGACTTCACCTGGGAAGCTTGATATTAACCTACACACCATGCAAAGTCCTATCAAAACCACACCAGCCACCAAACATAAAAGACAGTAAGACAATGCAGAAGCTAATGATACTCTGAGCCTACATAGGGGTAACTACCCGGCAAGGCATCACGCATTTAACAGTAGCAGTAAGAGAAAGCACTGCCTGACCATCAAAACCAAGTACCATCTGCTGCACTGCATTCTCCATAGGCACAGCTTTTGCTCTCCTCTTCCTCTTGCCACAGTCCCAATCCAACCTTTTCTCCCAAGCCAGCCCTGGCACACACTGAACAGATCAGTGAGATGATCCTATTCAGCCAGAGAAAGCAATCCAGGCTGCTTCTTCATGCTGGGGGTGGGGATCAGAGGTGAGGAGCCCATACAAAGCAAAAGATCCAAGAGGTTGGGAGCAGGGAGTGAGACTTTGCCCTCTGCAGCTGCAAACTGCCAAAAACAGGTTATAACCTCACAGAGAAACAGCTGAAAATGAAACAGCAATCTGGAGGAAAAAAAGACTGGTAAATGACACAAGGGGCTCACTAAAGTAAAACATGCCTAACCACACTAAAAACGTTACCTCTCCAGTATTTTTAAGCTCTCTAACTGTTGAAGTTTGACAGTAACTGAGCAGAGGTTCTTGCTCAGCTGTCTCTCTGCAGGAGCTCAGGTCCCTTCCATCAGCTCAGTGCATGACAAATGTGCTGCTGGCAGACAGAAACTGAAGACACTACCTATTGTTTTGATCTCAGTACACATGCAGCCATCCATCTCCTCTCCCATCCTGACACGTGAGAGGAGGCAGGCAGAAACCTGAGAGAATGCAGCACTGCCCATGGCAGCGACTTCTTGCTATTCTGCAGGGATACTGAAGTTAAAAAGAAAACTGGGACACTGTGAGCATGCCACCTCCTCCAGGGACAGTTTAACTGCTTGAGTACTTGCAACACAATTTTATGTACGAGACAGTCGTTAAAATGAATTCACAGACTAATATAACGCTACAACTAAATCACAGACTGCAAGGATGTGAAACACCCTTATTTTTAAATGGCAGCCTTAAAAACTGGATGCGATTATGGCAGCAGTTTTACTGAGTGATAACAACGCTGTTGATATTAAAACCATTTTTCGGCAGCTCGTTTCAAAAGAACATCTCTGACAGTGATGTAGCATCACTTCTTCCCTTACACCAGGTCTCCTGGTAGTGCTCAGCCTCCCTTTTGCACGGATGAGCAGAACACCAACCCAGCACCCCCACAGCCCTGCTCAGGCCCTCACCTCTGCAGCCTCGGCACCTCCATCCTCTCCCCAGCGCTGCAAAGGAGGTGAAGCACTTTCAGGAGCCCCGCATAAAGAGCAGCGGGTGCCACCTGATCTGCATGCTGGAGCAGCCCAGCAGCACGCTGAAATCCAGCCCTCACACTTCAACCGTGCATTTATCGTACTTTCTGCTTCCCCACAGCACCAATTTAGGCAGTTTGGGAAAGAATGCACTAACGTGAGCGTACGTTGACTTCCTCGGGCCCAAATGCAGTAAAAAAGAATGCTTGGAAATCATAAAAGCATTCAGTAAATACAATCAGGCACTCACGCTATTGTCTGAACGGGCTGTTTTGTAAATACAGACAAAATACAAACCAAGTTTCCAATTACTTCTCTGCCATTATCAAATATTGCAATTTGGCTTCTCAGAGAGCAGATCAGTGTGTTGGTTTCTTATACTTGAAGGCAGCCTTCAAAGATAACATAATAAGCTTTTGTGCACTAATCACAGGCATTTTTTAAGGGCCGTCATAAAATGAATTTGAAGCACAAACAGTAATAAAATAATTGGCACGCAAAGCAAACTGCTATCAAACACCTCAGCTCTCAGCTAAGCCTGCAGATTTGCAGCCGCAAATTCAGACTAACTGAAGTCATGCTACCATGAGAGTCCTGCATGCCCACACCGCAGGCAAGCCCAGCATACAGCCACGAGCTGCTTAGGGCTGCAATGGGATCTCCCCAACCCAGCACAGCCTCCAAGCACAATACCGGCCATTACCAGCAGCAGCACAAAGCAAGCTGAAAACATCATGCACAACTGCCCTCATCATTCCAAGAGTCAATGCTGATGAAAAGTCTGTGAGATCTCTTTTTTAAGGATGCAATTACAGCAAATAATGGCTTGTACGTGACAGCTATTAGCTCTAAGTGTAATACTCACCCATCACCCTCATCCTCTCCATTTAAGACAACACTGAAACGCCAGCTCTGCCCTTTGCAGTCCTTTTGACACACAGCAACAAGAGCGACCACCTCAATCCAGTGCGATGCTGGGACATGGGTAAAATTCAAAAGCCTGAGAATGCAAGCTTGTCAACGTGGGCAAACCCAACAGCTTTATTTCTGCTCTGAAAGCTGACAATTCCTCTTTCACCCTTTCTAGGATTCTGCTGTGCCAACATTCTTTGCCAGTTGCAAATGCAGGATGATAATTTTATGTATCTCACTATTAAAGCATATTAACTGTGCAAACGGTTTCACAAACACTTTCTTGCTGTCTTGTTTTCATGAGGACCTTTCATTATCTGCAGTTCACAGAAGTTTAACCTGTGAAGGGACCACAGCCTGTGATCACAGCTTATAGACAAGAAAATGAACATGGAGAACTGCCTAAATAAGTTGTTGTTGACTTTGTTTATTCTAACCATTAACTACAGCGTTCCACAGAACAGTGGCAGCTTTGGTTTTGTATCCTGAAGGCAGTAAAGGAACAGCAAGCGAGGTTTTCCATGTTTTATGGACAGTCACAGCACCACTTCTTTCTTTAGTAACAACCAGCTATTATTAGAGACCATATGATTCAATGGGTAGACCGAGGCTGGCTGAACTCAAGAGAAATAGATTGTTCTCACAATTCAGCCATTAACTTGTGATGACCATGACTCTTTCTCCCCCTCTGCTCTATCTCCCCTCTCCTTTTATCACACCACGGTCCAAAAACATTGAGTATGATCAATCCAATTGTCTATTGTTACCATTAAGCCATGCAGTGTTTTCCATCTGCCTCTTCACCCACCCCAATTCTTGCAGCAAGAGACAAGGAGATGGTCAGTGTCTCACCTCCACCTCCCCTTTATTCCAGCCAGCAGTTTCCCTACTCCCACTCTGTGAAGAGAGTTAGCATTGAATTCATTTCCCCCTTTAAAACTAATGTGATCCTGACCAACCAGGCAGCAGGTGCTGCAGGAACTTCAGCAGAAAACCAGGAGAGAGAACCCCACATTTGGCACCACAGCACTGAGCGGCGCCTTTGCACAGAGGTCAGTGCGACTGAAGGGCTCACTCACTGCCATGTGACAGCAGGGATCCACTCTGCATCTCAGGGCTCTTTGCTGCTAATATCAGCTGGTTTTAAGCCAACCTCAAACACGTGTGTTTCTGCAACAGTCTAAAGAGCAAACTATACAGAGGTCCCCACTGAGATAGCTATGTGCACATGGCAAAGCTGCTAAGCACCCACAATGCTGCTAACATTACCTTGACGCTGCAAGATGACTACAGGGAACACGTTGCTGCACTACCTATGAAGGAATCCCGACTCCAACAAGGCAAAACATTTTCATGACAAAAGCCTCTGCCTCTCTGCATGAAGGATATACGATTTCTGGGTTTTAAATTACATCTGTAAGTCCTCCGGCCTGCAAATTTGGTGGGGAGAAGTGACGCAGGCAGCCCGTGAATCACTGCAGCAGGCTCTGAATGTAAGAAAAAACATGCCTGCTGCACGGAGGGAATGCAGCACTGCTATTTCTGCTGCTATGCTCAGTTCAGGTCAAACAAAGAGGAAAAAAAGAAGCCTTCCACACGCAGAGTTCTTTGAAAAAAGACTTTTAATGCATCTTTTCTCTGAGCCTTTAGAGATGTTCCTCTATCTAGTTCTTCATAGATGGGACGTTCTCCTCTTCCAGCTCAAAGCCAAACCCCAATCATCGTATCAAACTGTTACCCAACCCTTAAGCGACTTTCCACTTCGTGCTAACGTTACATGCAGTGAAGCTGACCCTCGTGCCTTTCTTCCCAAACCTAATCCCAAGACAAACAACACACGACGCTTCTTTAAAACTACCATACATTAATTCAAATACAGCAAACAGCCAAATTCCCAAAAGCACTTTTGTAAGTTTCAGTTTATACTTTCGTGACCACCGTGTAAACCTAAGAACGTTTTTCTTCAGTTTGTGTCAACCTCTGTTATGCTTTTCCATAAGGTGCACTCGGTCAGTGAGCCTCACACAATCACTTGGTCAGCACTACTGTGATTTAAGGCACCTCCTGCCCAGCTATAGGTGAAAGAACCTGACCTCGTGACGTGTGCTGAGGATTAATAGATCACAGAATGGCCTGGGCTGAAAAGGACAATGCTCATCCAGTTCCAATCCCTGCTATGTGCAGGGTCGCCAACCACCAGACCAGGCTGCCCAGAGCCACATCCAGCCTGGCCCTGAATGCCTCCAGGGATGGGGCATCCACAGCCTCCTTGGGCAACCTGTTCCAGTGCGTCACCACCCTCTGGGTGAAAAACTTCCTCCTAATATCTTACCTAAACCTCCCCGTCTCAGTTTAAAACCATTCCCCCTTGTCCTATCACCTTCGTAAACAGCCGTTCCCCCCTCCTGTTTATACGCTCCCTTCAAGTACTGGAAGGCCGCAATGAGGTCCCCCCGCAGCCTTCTCTTCTCCAAGCTAAACAAGCCCATTCCCTCAACCTTTCCTCATAGGAGAGGTGCTCCAGCCCTCTGACCATCTTAGTGGCCCTCCTCTGGACTCATTCCAAGAGCTCTGTGTCTTTCTTGTACTGGAGGCCCCAGATCTTACGCTGTCAAACAAGGAGAAAAAGTTCTTACATGTATTTAAAATATCGAGAACATCCGCAATTAAATTAGGTGTTAGGGAGTCAAACACAGAACGAAAAGGACCAACGTACTTCAAAGTTTTACTGTGAGGGACCTAATGAATATATCACCACGAGCACTGATCTGGCAAATTCCTTTAAAAGTGTTCTAAAAATAACCCACGTGGCACCATTATTGGGAATAATGCTTAAAACACAGAGTTAAACCTATAAATTACAACTTCATCAATCACAGTTGATAAACCCGATTTTAAATGATTCACTTCTTCATTACGGAGTGCTTCTGCATATATATATATGTACACACACACACTTTTTTCACCATGAAGCATAACTCTTTGTTCCATAATCCCCAGTTGTATGTTTAATGATCACACATAAACCACCTCCATGGAAAACAGCAGTTCCAGCATGTTTAATTCTTTGGAAATGAACGTCTACATTGCTGAAATGGCATTAGAGTGACAAATGACTATAATCCAGTGGCCCAAGGCCAGCAAGTTCTATTACAACAGCTTGGCCCGTTTTGTACCACGCAGCACGTTGTGCGTATAGCACTGAGCAGCAATCAGACAGCATAGTTTACCTATAAGCAAAACCCCACTTAGCTTCACAGCTATTTTAACAGCTATACAAGTGCAGGAAGCAGCGTGTCTGCACAGCTGCCAAAAAAAATTAATAAGCAAACAGTAGGTTCCATTCTAAGATGTCTCACTATCAGTGCTATACACTAAAACTCACAGAATGCATAGGAGTGATTCACAAAAAAGCGTGGATTTCTTTCTATTATTTGCATGTTGCCACACACTTCCAAATTTAAGCTCTATGTCAGGTTTCCCAGACTTCCTTTTTTAAGCCAACCAGCCCACGCTCGCACGCCGTACTGCGGGGATTCACCATTCACATTTCAGGGAGACAAGTGATACCTCCTGGCTACCTAACTCAGCTCTGCCTGCAGCCTGCACTATGGGGAGCATGGAAACCCAGGATGGCTCCGTCAGCTACAGCTCTGGCTGCAGGACCTTCCCAACCAGTCCTGTGTTATGGAAGTGGGACTCCTAGAGCAGAAATAAGGAGCCACCAATCCAACTTCTTCATCATCTGACCTTCAGAACACCCAAACTCAGCTGAGCACTACAGCAGAAGGCAATGCCCCTACTGCAACGCGCTGCGTTCCGAGTGCCCCCACCCAAGCCACAGCTTTCCATCCATTTTAGAAACACGACCGATGGGATCCACGCTGCCCTCTCTTCCAACGTATCTTTCTGCCTGCAAGGGCACAGGGCACTAGACACATCTGCACAGACACAAGGACAACACAAGGAACTCCTCCAGCTGTACAGCAGCCTTTTTTTTTTCTTTTTTTGGAGACGCTGATTTCACAATCAACACCACTCACAAACCTCAGGCCATACACTGCAGAGATGATACAGGCCTGCAGACTTTTTCACCCCTCCAGAGTGAGCTCCAGCCTCAGGCACCCCGCAGCCCCATGTGCAGAGCTGGCTGCGCTCAGGAGCCAGATTCCAGTTATTCTGGTTGCCAGGCCCGGGTGAGCATGAGCAGCTCACAAGCTTGTCTGGCTCCTTCTGAACACAAGCCCTACTGGTTTTTACTGGTGCTGGTTCTGGGGGCAACATGGGGCATTTCAAATGGCACCGAGTTAATCTGACACCACCCGAACGGTGACAGAGCAAAACAAGCATAAATGATTCATCCTGCTACGGTATCCTTTCTTCTGCTTACCTTGTTTTCACAAGATTTGCAAATGAAGTGTCTGCATTAATGCACTCTATCAAAACGATAGGAGAGAGGCTAAAACAACTCTTCGGTATTACTTTTCCAAACAGGGAAACATTTCAGTTTCTCTCTTAAATGTCCTTGGTGAGAAATGGTTTCCACTACGCTCAGCGTTAATCAGCTCACCCTTCTGCAGCACCATGCAGAACCTGTAGTAGTGATACAACTGGTTTGCGTCTCGCTTGCCTCCAGAATTTTGAATACGTTCAGAAGACGCCCAGAAAACCAACAGCAACACTTAAATATCTCATTAAATGATTATGAAATAATGGCACGGAATACAGAGGTACGAGCGACCAGCATTATCTGAACTGCGTTACCTCACGCTGATGTGCTTGCAGACTAGCTGGCCGTCCACGTTTAATCCCTCCTTTGAAAATATACTATAGGGTCATGTTCCATGAATCATCTGTTAGAATGTGCAAAGCGACCGATGGAGTGCTTCTGCACACTGTTACATGAATCCAGCCACTGGCAGGAACCCTACAGTGCGTTTTAACTGTTTGGAGAGACTTTTCACTCACGTGGCAAAGCAAATGTCTCAACTACGGTGTGTTCCAATGAATCACATGGGAAAACTCCAGCCCAGAATGTGGCACTGTGACACAAACATAGCAACTAAACTGTACATTATAGAATGGCCTGGGTTGAAAAGGACCACAAGGATCATCCAGTTCCAACCTCCCTGCTATGTGCAGGGTCGCCAACCAGCAGACCAGGCTGCCCAGAGCCACATCCAGCCTGGCCTTGAATGCCTCCAGGGATGGGGCATCCACAGCCTCCTTGGGCAACCTGTTCCAGTGCCTCACCACCCTCTGTGTGAAAAGACTATGTGGTCTTGTGCTTAGAATATAGCACTTCAGCAAAACAATCTCATTTTTTCTACTGGCCTTCAACGCTACCATCCTAAAATAAAAAGGAAATGTGTAAAATTGCCAAACTTATCTTCAGATTCTCCATCCCAGAGTCCAGAATATTACTACCTTCCTTCAGCAGAATAGCAGTGTATTGCTCTAGCATAGATATCCGTTTGAACCTCTCTTGCACCACTTATATAAGCTGTTTAAGTTAGATGAAAAAAGAAAAATGACACAAAACATTAACTGGAAGATAACTGACAGATTCACTTCCTGAATTATTTATAAATTTAAACTGCAATCCTCCCAAGACCAAAATATCTCTTCTTACCCAAAAAGTGCTTCCATTTAAAATAGACTGCACACAGTAAGTTGCTACTAACGATGAACGTGCCATCTACTTTTAATTATGGCTTTGCAGTGCTTCACCATAAACCAAATCATCTGCTCAGCTCTTCTTCATTTCAAGGTACAGCAACTTAATTAAGTGCAGACACAAAAATTTCCTTTATTCTTCTAAATTGAGGAAAACTGCAACAAAAATGTCAGTCTTATCGAAGCGATACAGGCACTGCTGCCTGTGCTGAAGGGAGAGAAGGCAGTGAGCAAAAGAGCCTCTGCTTGGGACATTCAATCTTTTTGATATACGCTGTATTCTAATTATCGTTAATTAGGGCAGACGATGTACAGAACTGTGCTTCCTCCAGGTTGAAAGAAAAGCTAAAGGACACGAAATGTTGCAATCCCAGGCCGTCACACTGCATTTGAAACAAACTCCAGACACACCGCTGCCCTGGGTACACCCACCTACCAGACCCAGCTCCTGCTCCTTTGCTCAAGCATAAAGGAAGCCGGACAGGAAATACCAGGACACTTTTCACCAATTACTCGCTTTTCTTTTGAGGAAAAATCAGTCAGTGCTGCTAACACAGAACTCCACTGCGTGTGTACTGCAGTCACCCTGTGTTAAAGCACAGAATACCAGATGATGCATCAATGTGTTTCAAACGCTCCGATTCCACAGAAGAATTCCCCACCAGAAAGCACGTGGTTTAACGGCAGGATTCATTTTAAACGCGAAGTTGCCTAAACTTTACAATTTGCCAAAACCAAACTCGCTGTGAGTTCAGCATAAGCGCATCGCAGCGCACGAGACGCTGCCTCTGGTTGTGGGGAGAAGAAAAAAGGGGAAAAAAAGACAAAAAACGCGTTACAAAGGCAATAGGAAGCGCACTCGGTCCCTGCGTGCCATGCCGGCCGCACACCCCGCGCCCGGCCGCTCGCCGAGCCCCGCAATTCGCTGGGTGGGGGGGTGGGAGCCGGGAGGCCCCGGGGTAACCCCACCCCCATCCCCGCCGCGACCCTTTGCACCCCAAAGCGCGGCGTGTTCGGCCGGGGGGGAGGGGGGAGGATTAGTTTACAAATCTCCTTATTCCCTTCCCATTATAGAATCGCTTCGAGGCGGCCGCCCCCACATCCCCCCTCCGAAAAAAAGCCCGACCTACGGAGCCTCCCCACCCGCCACCCCTCCCTCCCCGCCGTGGCCGAGGGGGGGGGGGATCGGCACCGACTCCATCCCGCCCAGGGCTCCGCCGGGCCGCCTCCTGCTCCCCGCCCCGCTCCTTCCCCTCCCCGAGCACGGCGGCCCCCCCCGGGGCCGCCCCCAGCACGCGGGGCCGCTCAGCGGGGCAGAGGGAGCGCCGAGGCCCGGCCGCCAGCAGAGCCCCCCCCGCCGCGCCGAGGAGATTCAATGAAGCTGCAGAATCACCCTGGGCCTACTCCCGGCCACCACGCTCCCCCCCTCGGCGAGCCGCGCCGCGGGGCCCAGCCGCCCTACAGAGCCACCTAGGAGGCCCCGAGACTCCCAGAGCTGGAAAGAAGGGGCCGGCCGGTACCTGGGCGCCGTTCACAGCCATGACGGCCCGCTTCCGTGGGGAGCTCGGCGTCTCCCGTGCGCCTCACGCTGCTGCCCCCGCCGCCGCCATCTTCTCTCTCGCACGCACCAGCCGGGCGGGCAGGCTGCGCGCACTGCGCCTGCGCACAGCGCGGGAGGGGAGGGGAGGGGCGGGGCGGTGCAGCTTGTGCGCATGCGTGTTCGGCGGGCTGTGGTGGCGGGTTGTGGGCGCGCATGCGCGGTGTCTGCTGAGGAGGGCGCGGGGCGGCCCTGAGGAAGGGGTGCAGGCGGCGGGAAGCTGAGTCCGTGGCTGCTGTGAGGGCGAGGCGGAGAGGAAGCTCTGCCTTCAGCCGTCCGGCGTCGTTTGGGGGGCAGGGAGATGCCGCGTGCGAGAGGCCGTGAGGCGGGCCCGAACTCAGGGGTGAGCCCAGCGCCTCGTGGCTGGAGCGCTGCGGACGGCACTCGGCTCCTGCCCGTGTGGGAAGGAGCGGTTACAGCTGAGTAATCTGCTACGGGGAGCAGCGTTGGAAAAACGTAGATACTAAAGCAGCCGGCTTGCCCCGAGGAGTTGATAATTCAATAGCTAAGCGCTTGTGTTCACGTCAGATTGTTTGGCTGCAGGCCGTGTGCCTGGCGTCGCCCCAGAGGTGGGAGCAGCAAAAGCCTTCATCCCAAATCACCACAGGGACAGAGGGCAGCGGTTGTTTGGGAAAAAATCACCAAGTGACTAAGCTAATCGCGTGATTTTGACAAGGCTGAGTCATAAGTGAATGCTGGGTCCCCCCCAGGCAAAAATCTGTCAAATTTATTGCTAATTTAATCCACATTTTTTTTCCTTGCGTCCTGCAAAAGTCCACAGTGCTAGAAAAAGCTTAACGTGGCTGAAAGCTGAAGGGGGTAACTTTGTGGCTTTGGCTGAGGTTCATCAGAAATGGAAAGAAAACATCACCCCCTCTTTATTCGATAAAGGCATTTGTATCTCATTTTGTGAAGCGCAGCACTAAGTGTGCTCGTGACAGGAATGGGAAGGAACCACAGTCAATGATTTTCTATATCGGTTTCTGTCCCTTTTCTTGACACGCCCTGCTACCACTCCCTTTCTTTTGTTTCTAGCAAGTGTTGCTCTTCTGTCCTAAGGCGGAGAACCAGCAGTGAAAATGGCTGTTTAATATTAAAAGGGAAAAACAAAAAAGGGAGACAAACATACAGGGTTTTTGCATGCGGCATTTCAAACATCTGCAACCCCCTTCCCCCCCCGGGGTGGTCTAATTTACAAGGTAAATAATAGAGTGAAAATCCTGGAGGAGCTCATCTGGTTGAAGGCAAAATTCCCTTCTGCCCGCAATGCTGCCTGAGTAAACTGATGGTTTTTGCTGGAAAGATTGCCCCTTCCAATGGCTGGGAATACAAGCGAGCACAGAGCCTCCCACCTGGAAACCACTTATTTCAAATACCACCACTGCTGAAAGCCATTGCTGACAGTGAACGCTGACACGTGGGCAGAAAGGATGTCACTGTCTGACAGCTCAGTAGCACCTAAAACACCCTCAGTTTTATCTTAAAACAGGTTCAATGTAAAGTCTGTTAAAATTTTATCACAGTGTTTTGTAACTTTTTTCTTTTTTTGAATCACAAATGAAGATTATGGCTATGGAAATCAGAAAGGATTGTCTGATGTGTGGCTGCAGTGTTTTTAAAAATCAGAAATGTTACTTAAAATGCGAGGAGTCTGAGGTTCTGTACTGGTAGCAGCCTCATGCCTCTAAGTGGCACAGAAACAGTGTTGGGAAGGAAGCCCTTTCAGTCCCATCCATCCAGTCGTGTAGCATAAAGCACTTTCATTGGACCTCTTCTCATCTGCTTCTGCATGGGGTCCATTGGCTCCTTGTGTTTTAAGTTTTCAATAGAAAATCAGCTTACCCTAGGTCACTATCCAGAGATGTCATTGGTATGGACTGTGAACTGCAGCTGTGACAGTCCTTCCCCAGAATAAGGTCTGCAGAGACCTCATGAACTTTGCCAGAGGTAAATCCGGCTGTTTTCACAGTGGTCCTGGGGGCACAAAAGTAATTACGTGATATAGTGCTTCATGAAGAAGGAACAGAAGTCTCTGCCAAACCAGATCCTTTTTGCTGCTAATGGTGATAATAAAACATTCTGACGGCCCTGATAAAGCTCTTCTCCTTCCGTTGTAGAACTTGCTTAGGTCCTTGTTGTCAAACCTCTCTTTTTGGACAGCACTGGATGGTATTCTGTTGGGTGGTCACTCCTGAGGCTTTTCCCAAAGCATCACACTTCAGAATATCACGAGTGCTGAAATGTGCCAGCTGAATGATTATGAGTTTTGAACTTTCCATGACCTAAATTGCACAGGCCAGCACCAGGCACCCAGGATTTACCAAAGGAAATCAAGATAGCAGCAGAGCAGGAATGGTTACTGGTAGAGTAGCACAGGACACCAACAGGAGATGTTTTACTCTGCAAAAACACTAACAAAACATTGCTTCCAAAATCCATATTCCTAAACTTCTAGAAAAACTGCTACAAATGCATTTCATTTGTTGATAGAAGGAACTTAAGCATAAACTAGTTCAATTTAGCCTAAAACAATTTTCAAGCCTGGGCAAGTCTTTAATAGATCATGTAGATGCTTGACTCAATATATTTGTGTTTCAGCTACCTATGCAGACCCTTTGGCTGCATTATTTGTGTCTTATCCAACCTTAAACACAAGCTTTCTGCCCTCTCATGCAATAGTCTACCTCAGGGCTGCAGCCTCCAAAGAACCTGTGCTTCTCTGTTTTACCTTCCTTTCAAATTCTGTTACTTGTCACTGAACTCATCAGAATAAAAACAAAGATACATTTACCCCAAAGCTATATGGAGTTCCAGAAAAAGCCCATGTGATGCTAAAAAAAATGCATTTGGCATCAACAGACCTAACACTGGACTGTGTCTCTCTCATCAGCAGTGGAGGTGCCAGAAAGGAGAGAGAAACCGTATGGAGCTGGAGCTGGTGTACGCACAAACCTGCACTGCAGAGACAGCATCACCACCTGGACGAGGTGGGTGTCTGCCCTGACTTCGTCTGGAGACAACCCAAAGCTGTAAGTTCATGAAGCCGTAACTAGCTTCTCAGTATTACATCCATGGGAACTGAATTGTTACAAGAAGCAAACAAAAGGAGACCTGTAACTAGCGGTGCTCCTCAGGGGTCGGTGCTGGGTCCGGCCTTGTTCAACATCTTCATCAGTGACCTTGATGAGGGGATAGTGGCCACCCTCAGCAAGTTTGCTGATGATTCGAAGTTGGGAGGATTGGCTGACACACCTGAAGGCTGTGCTGCCATTCAGTGAGAGCTGGGCGGTAAGAAACCAGATGAGGTTTAACAAAAGCAAGTGTAGAGTCTTGCAGCTAGGGAGGAATAATTGCATGCAGCGGTACAGGTTGGGGGATGAGCTGCTGGAGAGGAGCTCTGCAGAGAGGGACCTGGGTGTCCTGGTGGACGACAGGGTGGCCATGAGCCAGCAGTGTGCCCTTGTGGCCAAAAAGGCCAATGGCATTCTGGGCTGCATTAAAAAGAGCGTGGCCAGCAGGTCGAGGGAGGTGATCCTCCCCCTCTACTCTGCCCTGGCAAGGCCTCATCTGGAGTACTG